>JAODAL010012175.1:0-96530 GCA_025379985.1 Phyllomedusa bahiana | reverse complement strand
GAAGGCCTCTCTACACCTATGTAGATATTGCATTAATAACCAGATGTTTGCAGCTAAAATAATCATTTGCCACAATAACAATGTATAGAGTGTATTTCTGATTAATTTAATGTTAGCTTCACTGAAAAAAACTGTGCTCTTTTTTCAAAAATAAGGAAATTTCTAAGTGACCCTAAACTTTTGAACGGTAGTGTACCTCTGCATGTAACACTCCTCAATAAATAAAGGAGTGGCTGAATATCTAGGCCAGGCATCTTAATGTACCTAGAAGAATACCAAACATTTAGAACAGAAAACACTGCTCCCATGTCACATATCAGGTAAACTACAGTAACTGAGACAGGATGTAACCACGGTACCTCACCGATTCCCAACGACCCATCTTTTTTAATACCATGACATCCAGACTCCACACAGCGGCCTCTGTTGCCACCCCAATACAAAAGGAATGGGAATGGAAATCACCTTCTGGCAACCCCAATCCCCGCAAACAATGCTTACATACAGCCTTAAATTAATATTGTGACAGGACCCTCACATCCTCATGAATCAACATATCAACTTCGAACTCGAAAGCGACTTAGCTATCCAGCAGGAACTCCTGTTGCAAACCTCCAAAACTTGTTCCTGCACCTCCAACTCAGCCAACACCAACTAAGACAAATGAATGTAATGTCTGGGAGAAACTATCACTTAGCACAAAATAGAACAGTCCATTGGTAAGCAACAATTGACATAAAACTGCCCTTCTCAATACAATCCCAACAAATCAAAACTATCTGGATGCACGTGCAATAACCGAAAAGCCGCTTCAATGTTCATCTTGGCAAGCAACACCCCTTGACCAAAATGCCAAATCCACGAAATGTTCCTTTCAAAAGATGCATATGAAACTGTGCACAATCGTGAATCAATACCATCATTCACTGAGTCCCCTTTGAGATATGACAAATGATTAATTAACCAAAACTTGTTCAGCTCCCGCTTGGGCACCAAATGCAAAAGAAAAACCCTTAGATCCTCCAAAGGACTCACATCAAAAGACCCCGCAATGTTGCCGTTCTAAGGCTGGAGATACATTGTGGTAAACCACCCGCTAACATCAACCCTGCTCGGAATCTGGAAACTCTCCTTTAAAACTTACAATAGCAACACCGCCTCTTTATCTGGATAAATTCCGAGATATGGTCACATCTTGTCCACCTTCACCAGAGTTCTCCCTCTTTGGGACAGACTCAGTGGCTTTGCCTTTACCCTTTCTAAAACATCTGGACAGACTATGCTCCTCTCTGCAACCTGAGCACCTGTGCTTAAAAAGACAGTCCCCTGCAAAATTGCAATGACTCTCTTTTTACTGCCAGCAGCAGCTTTTACGAGTTTCAGCCAAGTGCCTGCTTGGCACTGAGTCTCAACCATGCCATCCTTTTGGGGTCACCATCAATAGCGTCGACAAACTGATATCCTTATGGTCATATCTTAAAGAAAGCCAAACTGTCTTCCACTGGTGAAGCTGCACATCGTAACACAGTCTTGCTGTGCTGCCATACACCTGAAATGCTTCCCCATGTATCCAAAAAGTGTGGAACAATTTTCCGTCACCTTTTCAACTGACACTCTCCATAACAAACGACAAACGATTGCAACTAGTTGGTAAAAGTCCATGGAATCAAATGATACCACTGCTTTTCCTCATTCTATTTTTTGGTATTCTCCAACTTAACCCAATCCAAATAAAATTTTTCTAATGGCATCAGAGAAATCTCCACATACTCTTTCCATATATTTTCTCACAGTTCCAGTTTCAGATGCACACCATATGGAGCTTCAAAACAAACATATACCTGCCCCTTCACCGTATCTTCCAGCCTCACTTCATCCTTCCCTTTTAATTTTTCAGACTCCACTCCAGTCCCCCACCAACTTGCGTGCCTGGAAAGCCAGCGCAGCCACCTGATCCTGCGTCTTTGCCATTGATGGCAACACTCCCACTGGTGCATCAACACTCCCAGGTGATCCAGCATCCATAGTTGGCAATGTTGTCACTATTACCTCTTGACTTCCAGGCCCCAATGCCACTAGTTAGTACATACTGCCCCAAAGGTCATATAACACATGCTCTGCTCCTATTCCACCACCACTAATACTATACCTGGAAGACTCCCTTCCCCAAGCACCCATTCTTGTAGCCTAGACCGCCCGGTCACCACCATTGTGGCCTAGAACTCCCGGTCACCACCATTGGTGAGCCTGCATCTCTGTTTCCACTGACCTGTAATCAAGCCTGTAGCCAACCCACGCTATGCTGAGCAGCCCACTTGAAGGACATCAATTTGTCCATGGACAACATGGAAGAAGGTAGGCCAGAGGAAAGTCTGCTCATTATCATGCCTTTTTTAACACAAAAGCCAGAATAACCCTAACTCCCTCTTGGACAACTGCTCCTAAGATGGCTTCCAACCACCCTATAAATACACATTCCCCTCCATTTCAGCTAGCCATGTCCCTTTACTCCACCCTTCCACTATACAATCTTAAATGCTTATCCCATTCTAACAACACGCCTCCCTGCTTCTTCCCAAGTCAACTCTTTTATGCCTGTGGCTCACTCCACTGCTCCCAATAATGCGATCTTCTAGATAAACAACATGCTCACATCTTTCTCAGTGGTATTCACCCTAGAACTGCTGCTCAAGGAGTGCATACATATGTAAGACTGTGCAGTAAAGAAAATGCTGTCCATTATGTTATAAAAGCAATGAAGATTTAAAAAATAAAGGTTGTCTTCTTACAGGTTTATCACTCTTGTTTTTTACTCCTGTTTTTTAACTTTACTCAGTTCAGTACAATCAGTTAGAGCATGCTAATTAGTAATGCGCCAAACATGTGTATATTACATACAGTGATAGCCGACATATCACAGGTCTTGCTGAGACTTGCCATGTAACATGCAAAATGACTATCATAGTTTCTATTCACTGACATGCTATTATAACACATTTTATTTTATTTCTAGCCACTGCAATGTGTTTATAATCACTGATAATAGTACGCTAACTCCATAAATCCATGGCATTTATGGTAGATGCTAATAATTTATATTACAGTGGATACGAAAAGTACCCGAACCCCTTTAAATTTTTCACTCTTTCTTTCATTACAGCCATTTGGTAAGATCAAAAGGTTCATTTTTTTGCTCATTAATGTACACTCTGCACACCATCTTAAAAGAAAAAAAAAAGAAATGTAGATTTTTTTGCAAATTTATTAAACAAGAAAAACTGAAATATCACATGGTTTTAAGTATTCAGACCCTTTGCTCGGTATTATGTAGAAGCACTTTTTTGAGCTAGTACAGCCATGAGTCTTCTTGGGAATGATGCAACAAGTTTTTCACACCTGGATTTGGGGATCATCTGCCATTCTTCCTTGCAGATCCTCTTCATTTCCCTCAGGTTGGATGTTGAACGTTGGTGGACAGCCATTTTCAAGTCTCTCCAGAGATGCTCAATTGGGTTTAGATCAGGGCTCTGGCTGGGATAGTCAAGAATGGGCACAGGGTTGTACTGAAGCCACTGCTTTGTTATTTTAGCTGTGTGCTTAGGGTTATTGTTTTGTTGGAAGATTAAACTTTGGCCTAGTCTGAAGTCCAGAGCTCTCTGGAAGAGGTTTTCCTCCAGGATGTCTCTATACTTGGCCACATTCATCTTTCCTTCAATTGCAACCAGTCGTCCTGTCCCTGCAGCTGAAAAACACCTCCACAGCATGATGCTGCCACCACCATGTTTAATTGTTGAGATTGTATTGGGCAGGTGATGAGCAGTACCCGGTTATCTCCACATATATCGCTAAGAATTGACACCAAAAAGTTCAATCTTCGTCTCATCAGACCAGAGAATCTTATTTCTCATAGTCTGGGAGTCCTTCATGTGTTTTATTGCAAACTGTATGCGGGCTTTTACATGTCTTGCACTGAGGAGAGGGTTCCGTCAGCACACTCTGCCATAAAGCCCCAACTGGTGGATGGCTGCAGTGATAGTTGACTTAGTGGAATGTTCTCCCATCTCCCTACTGCATCTCTGGAGCTCAGCCACAGTGATCTTGGGGTTCTTCTTTACCTCTCTCACAAAGGCTATTCTCCCACGATTGCTTAGTATGGCTGGACGACCAGGTCGAGGAGGAGTTGTGGTCATTCCAAACTTCTTCCATTTAAGGATTATGGAGGCAGCTGTGCTCCTAGGTATGTTGAGGGCTGCAGAAATTCTTTTGTAACCTTGGCCAGATCTGTGCCTTGCCACAATTCTTTCTCTGAGCTCCTTGGGCAGTTCCTTAGACCTCATGATTCTCATGTGCTCCGACATGCACTGAGAGCTGTAAGGTGTTATATAAACAGGTGTGTGCCTTTCCTAATCAAGTCCAATCAGTTTAATTAAACAGCTGGACTCCAATGAAGGTGTAGAACCATCTCAAGGAGGATCATAAGGAAATGGACAGCATGTGATCTAAATATGAGTGTCACAGCAAAGGTTCTGAATACTTATGACCATGTGATATTTCAGTTTTTCTTAATACATTTCTTTAATAAATTTGCAAAAATATCTAAATTTCTTTTTTTTTTCTTTCAAGATTGGGTGCAGAGTGTATATTAATAAGCAAAAAAATGAACTTTTTTGATCTTAGCAAATGCCTGCAATGAAACAAAGAGTGAAAAATGTAAAGGCATCTGAATACTTTCCGAACCCACTGTATTTAATTTTAAATTAATTTTAGATTATATACATGTGAAAGAGAATTTTATTTTGTCGGGATCTTATATCATTTTATATTATATCATTTATTATTAAATATATTTAATTTAATTTTATATAGTTTGGTAATTATCATGAATTAATTTTTATTATTTTACTGGTATAAGTACAGAAATAAGGGACATTGTTTGCCCTATTGGCAAATCTAGTTCTGTTACAACTAGTGTTGAGCGATTGCGTTGGCTATCGAGATCGATCGATAGTCGATAGTCGGCCGCTATCGATAAGGTTTTTCGATAGTGAGCATCGATTATGCGCGATGACCATTAAAGTCTATGGGAGAGCAACAACACCTTCATTATTACACCCAACAAGGCTGGAGAAGCTGAAATTAACATCCACAACAGTCAAATGGATACGTGCTACATCTTAGGGAACACACTTAGGTTATAAAAAGCACAGAAAAAAAGTCACAGACCATTTACTATCCCTGTCTTGTAAAACCACAGCCTGACCCTTAAACCTGCATCACCCACAAATTAAAAAGTGCCAGAAGGGAGTATGATTTGACCATTTATGTTACTTGAACTGGACATTAATATCCCCGTCCTGGAACGCAGCATGAGCCCCAAACCTGCAAAGACCCCCACATTTAAAAAGTGCCGCAAAAAAGGGGTCTTTCAACCACCATTTTAGTTTTAACTGGACATTGACTGTACCTGTCCTGGGCCACAGCATGAGCCCCAAACCTGCATGACCCCCACATTTAAAAATGGCCGGAAAAAAAGTCTTTCTACCACCATATTAGTTTCACTGACATTGACTATACCTGTCCTGGGCCACAGCATGAGCCCCAAACCTGCATGACCCCCACATTTAAAAAGTGCCGGAAAAAGGAGTCTTTCAACCACCATTTTTTGTTGAACTGGACATTGACTATCCCTGCCCTGGGCCAAAGCTTTACCCCAAACCTGCATGCCCCCCCAAATTTTAAAAAAAATTTCCCGGGAAAAAAGGAGTCTTTAAACCACCATTTTATTTTTAAACTAGACATTGACTATACCGTCCGGGGCCACACATGAGCCCCAAACCTGCATACCCCCACATTTAAAAAGTGTGGGAAAAAAGGAGTTTTTCAACCACCATTTTGGGTTTAACTGGACTTTTGGACAAATACCTGTCCGGGGCCCCACACCCATACCCCAAACCTGAAAGGGACCACCACATTTAAAAAGTCCCGGGAAAAAAGGAGTCTTTCAACCCCCAAATTTTAAAGTTGAACTGGACATTGCAAATCCCC
The DNA here is from genome assembly GCA_025379985.1 of Phyllomedusa bahiana. Lineage (NCBI taxonomy): Eukaryota > Metazoa > Chordata > Amphibia > Anura > Hylidae > Phyllomedusa > Phyllomedusa bahiana. The sequence continues at coordinate 90,485 of JAODAL010012175.1, read as the reverse complement.
TGCCCCGGGGGCCCCCGCATGCCCCGGGGCCGGGAGTTACAGGGGGTGCGGTAAAAAGCCCGGCGGGCGTCCGTAAACTATTAACACGCGGGTTTAAAAATGCCCTGTTTTAGCAGCAACGAAAACTGTCGGCTGAAGCAGAATGGGGAAGGGGAAGGTGAGAACTCCAGCCTTCCCTGTACACGTAATCCGGGGCGTTTTCCCCCCGTAGATGGGACCAATTGAGCTTCACTTGGAAATACTGGGGGTTAACGCCCTTTACACCCAGGTGCCCTTTTATTTTGGGGCATTCTTTTTCTCATTTTACTAAACGTGCTGGGAAATGGCCTGTATTTTTTTCTCTGTCCGTGCCCCAACTCCATGCCCTGAATAACCTACATCGGTAAATTTTTTCCTTACCCCCTTGTACAATTCAAGGAATTTTTTAAACAGCTTTTTTGTACATCAAGTTTTTTAGAATTTTAATTCTAAAAACCATTTTTAAAAAGGGATGGAACCCCACCATGCTTTGTTTTTTTTTTTTTCATTGTATTAAAGGGGTTTCTCAATAAAGGGATTGATAGCAAAGTTAAAGATTGCAAAAACAAGTTTTTTGCAAATGTGTCCACTAACATGTCCTCCCTATTCCTTTTTCTGACAGCACCATCACCCTTGAGCCACCTTGACAATTGTGAAGAAAAAATTCTTTTAGAAACAACTTTTTAGAATAGGACCTGTAGTAACGATGTCACAGCAAAAGCCCCAAAAATTTCAAACATGACCCTTGACCCCACTTTGGTCAATTGTGAAGAACAAATGCTGTTAGAAACAACATTTTTTAGAATGGGCCCTTAGTATACTGCATTCACAGAAAAATTTTGCCCCCAAAAATTCAAAGCATCCCCTTAGCCCTTTGGTCAATTGTGAAAACAAATGTCTGTTAAAACAACATTTTTTTTAAAAATAGTACCTGTAGTATTGCGCATTTCAAAGCAGCATGACCCAAAAATTAAAAAAATTTATTTCCAGCCACTTTAAAAATTTTGTGGGGAGAAATGCCACTTAGAAGCCACATTCTTTTCCCAAAGGGCCAATTTTTGCTGTATCCCAGCTAATGCCCATAAAAAATTAAAAAAAAGGATTTCTCGCCACTTTTAAAAATTGTGAGGAGAAATCCACTTAGAACCACATTTCTTTTCCCAAAGGGCCCCTTTTACTGTACTCACACAAATGCCCCCAAAAAATTTTAAAAATATGACTTCCAGCCACTATTAAAAATTGTGAGGGAGAAATGCCATTAGAAGTCACTTTTCTTTTTAAAAGGACCATGATTATTGCTGTATCTCACAGCAACATAAAAAAAACCTAAAAACCTTGACAATGCGAAAACTTTTTAAAGATAAAGTGAGTAAATGGAATACGGTGTTGTCATGAAATTGCTGTCTTTTACATCCCTCACGCAAAACCAGCAAAACAAACTTTTGGGAAAAGAGAAAAAAAATTGCAGTAAGAAATATCTTTTTTAAAAAAAAGTTTTCAAGAGGACCTTTCTTTTGAAAAGGAATGTAAAGTAGACGGGCAACTAATGTGACCTGGGCAATTGGGGCCACAACATCATCAGATCCATACCAATTCATCTTGATGAAAGCAAACGTTCCACTTTTCTGTGGAAACCCGGGATGCGTTTGTCTTAATGATCCTCCGCTGTGCTGAAGTCCCTCAGATATACCTGGTTGCGGGCAGGGCAACACCTCTTTGGCTGACGACACTCGGGCCATTCGTCCATTTTGGGTACCCAAAGTCTATTTTGGGTCGGAAAACATACAAAAACATCGGTGTTTTAGACGCAGATATCGTGACCATGACTTAACTGATCTTGTGTGTTGGATGTGTTCCCGCATTCATGCTTGTGAGGTGGTAAACAAAGATTGCCAGAGGGCACCCTTAGCTTCTGCCACCCTTTCCTGCTGCTGCCCCCTACGCCTATTGGCACCTACTGCTGTCACGTCGCGATGTTGTTCCACCCGGGCATTTTGGGGAAAGTGAAGCAACGCAAAGATGTCTCCATTTTATCAAACAGCAAGGTCCCATTTCCTGCTTTTTTCTCTCTATTTGGTGGGGGGGAAGGAAAGTGCGATTTTTGTTTTTTACCGGGGGGCCGGGGGGTGGCCACCCATAACGTTTTTTCATTTTTATGGCCTTAATGCAGGATCATGTTGGGGGAAATGGAGCATCCAAGCACTCATTTAGGAAAGGACCTTGATTCCCAAGCCTCGGGTCGAGGGCACTAGCAAACTGATCTTCCCATTTTCCTCCGCCTCAAATTCGCGCCAACCTCTTTCCAAGGGAGGGGCTCTAACATCGTTCAAGGGAAAACTCCTCCCCCTCCTCCTCCCTGCCCCCGGGACCTTCAAAACAGCCCTGACTTGCCTGAGAAGATGCACCCTGAGAGCGAGCCCACCTTGCCTAGCTCGGACCCCGAACCACTGCCAATGAAACCGTGAAATTGTGAAACTGTCGGGCCTTGTGGGTTTGACGGAGAGAAAGGCTCCGTCCCCCATCTGTGTCCTCCCTCCTCTGTCGCTGGGGGGACCTTTTTTTCAGATGTCCAACGATCTTCCAGAACAAGATCACCACAATCTCATCGACAAGGGCATTGTCCGCACTGACCATTTTGGGGCTTCTTCAAAAATGGCAAGAGGTGCAGACTCTTTCACCTGCCTCCACTCTCGTGGTTCAAAACCCCCAGGGTCCGTACCCGCTTGTCAGGCCATGTGTCACTTTGTACGCGTAAAGGGATTGCCTGCTGCCACAATCGCTGACATTTGGGGGGTGGAAACCAGCGTGTTGCCACACAACAATGAACGGTTGACGGGGAGGCCGAGCTGACGCTGCAACCAGCCAGGCGGACAAAGGGCGGGGTGGCGAACGTGGAAGTGGCGAACTCAGACCTCGAGCCCTTCTTCAGCAGGCAGTCCAGACCCGGTACCCTCTTTAGAAATTTCTGGACGACAAGGTTAATGACATGTGCCAGCAAGGGATGTGCCCAGCCTACCGATCTTAAGGGCGGCCAACAGATTCGCCCGTTATCGCACACCACCTTGCCTGGCACAAGGTTCTGTCACCCACCCAGCGCTGGGGTCTCGTTGTTTTAGAGCCCTCCACAGCTCCTGACCTGTGAGTGGACGGTCTCCAAGGCAGATTAATTTCACCACGGCCTGGTGTCTCTGGGCACGTGATGCCACCAGAGGACCTTGGGGGTAAGAGCCCTGCACCATCCCTGCGGTTTTGAAGAGCGTGCGCCGAGCCTGAGAGCCACCGTCACCCGCAGAGACATCCACCCAGCTCACCCATGACTGTCACAGAGATATAGCGGCCTTGGCCGTGCTTACTATTTTCCATGTGTCGGTGGTGGAGATGGTCTTTTCCGGACACAGATGCAGACAACGCGCTTGAAATTTTAGATGACACGTGGCGGCCAGGGCAGGGACGGGCTTTTCTGGAAAAGAAATGCCTACCGGCATCTGGTATTGGGGGCAAGCGAGGGCCATGACGTGGCGGAACCCATCTGTGTCCACCAGACGGAAAGGCAAAAATTTCAAGGCCAAAAGCCTGGCAATTTCCGACATTCAGGCTTTTGGCTTTGGGATGGTTTGGGTTAAAGTGTTTCTTCTGCTCCCAAACCTGGGAAAACAGAAGGCTGGCTACTAGACTGGCCGCTGTACGGCGTGCAGGCGTCAAACTGGCGGGAGAAGGGTAGATGGTCTCTGGTGGTTTCTGGTGGTACTCGGGCACGGTGAAGGCTGAATCGGAGTCGATCCCTGATCATGACTCTGAGAGACATGGGCAGCTGAGGAACGCTTGGTGGTGGCGGGGGAAGAGGAGGCGAGACAGAGGGTGTGACAGTGGTTGGAGGGCCCGCGTCGGTCTGGCCCTTTTTGGCCAAGTGTTCCCTCCCTTTCACGCAGCATTCGCTGCATGTGACTAACATGTTGGTGATGGTTTACCACTTAATGTTCTTGTCTCTACTTTATGCGTTTACGGCAAAGCGGCATATGACATCGCTGGGATGAATCAGAGGCTCGCTCAAAGAAGGCCGCAGCTGAAGGTCCTGGACCTTTTTTGACGGCGATAGGAGCGAGGAGCGCGGTGTTTCGCTGACTGTGGCATGTCGGAACATATCACGGTACTTCTGCACCGCCCTCGATTCCCCTTTTTGTGGCGGGACCCGTATTGACACTTACTCCATCGTCTCCCTCCTCGTCCACTGATGAAAGCGCATCCGCAAGCAAATTCTGTTTCTGCGGAAAAGACCAGGATGAATCCGCAATGTCCTGTCATCATCATCATCACAACACAGGTGACTTGGTCGTCCTGACTTTCTGCATCCAGAACTCGTCAACAAGCAAGGGCCTGCAAGGCGTTGCCCGAACCGCCCCGGAATTTGCCGATTTATACCGGCTTCCTTCACCCTCCTCTGATGGCAATCAGTAACTGGCGTCAAGCAAGAGAAAAATCATCCTTTCTGCCTCTTCGATCTTTTAACATGCCTTCTGGACCAAAACGCCAGCATTTTGTCCTCAAAAGAGTCTTAAGAAAATGGATTATCCACCGTGGTGGTACACGATTGACATTTGGGCTGCTTCATGTGAACAGATGCTGAATGATGCTGATGACGACGTTTGTGGCCGTGACTGCGAGTACGAGGAGGTAAACCTGCTTAGATGCAGGTTAGCATTAACCACTGAAGTGACAGATTGGGGCGACGATGTTCGTTACTTAGATTCATAGGGCCCTACACCAGCGATGACACCTGACGTCCACCTGCAACCAAGACGATCCTCTGGCATGCGTGGTTGTCGCCGAGCACTTGTACGGGCACTCTTCTCTCGTACCTCTAACCACTCATGTGCTACCCCCGACTTTGCTCACGTACCACCGCATTTCGCTCCATGTTCAAAAATAAAATTTGAGAAGTATGGAATAGTTTAGGAAATCTCTTATTAAAATGACGGCAAATTCACAGAGCTATTCTCAATCCCTAATCACAACCAAATTGCTGATTCAAATTTAACATGCAAGTTTCTATCACAATTCCTAGGTCTGGGCAAAATACAAAAAACATGTATCTGTTATTTTTGGTATAATAAATGTATTTTTTGCACCTTTCAATTCACCTGTGGTGAATATAGAATGTGCTGTTTAATATTTATACTAGATTCTGCGACAATGAACATGCTGGTGCGCAAAAGTCATATAAACACTAACTGTTATGTTTTGAAATCATAAACTGTATTTTTTGCACCTTTCAATCACTCGTGGAGAATATAGAATTGCGTGTTTTAAAGACTTTATACGTATATGCTCTCAATAACTTTGCTGGGGCGCAAAGTCAAAAAACACCGTAACGGTTATGTTTTGATATAATAAACGGTATTTTTTGCACCTCTCAAATTCACCTGTGGTGATATATAGAATTGCTGTTTTAAGATTTACGTAGATGCAGCGTCAAAGAAAACTGCTTGGGGCGCAAAGTCAAAAAACACGTAACTGTTTATGTTTTGAATATAAAAAACTGTAATTTTTTGCACCTTCAATTCACTTCTGTGGTGAATCTAGAATTGCTGTTTTAAAGATTTACGGTAGATTGCTTACGCTTCATGACCATTGCGGGTGCGCACAAGTTCAAAAAACACGTAACTGATATGTTTTGAAAAATAAACATTATTTTTCTTGCACCTTTCAATTCACCTGTGGTGAATATAGAATTGCTGTTTTAAGGTTGGTGATGTCACTCCCTGCTGTGTGTTATCAACAAGATGGGAGCTTACTGACAGGAACGATAACCCTTTTGTATTACTGTGGGAGCTCAGTAGCCTTGTGTCCTGCTCACATGTCTCCATCGACACTGTTTTCTTTCTATGGAAATGCATAGATCACAGTTCATCTTGACAGAAGGTACATTTTTATATTTATAATACAGCTCTGGCAGCTCACATTTATAGTCAGACTTCCACTTGGACAGTGTAATTTTTCAAAACTGCTCTATCAGCAATGTCTTTCTAAGAGGCATGGCTAAGAATCGGAGCTAGCAGAGCTGAAATGTCGGGCAGTGTGTAGAACTGGCTATAGACTGCACATGAAATGGGAGCGTGAAGATGGCTGAGAAAAGTTAAAACAGCCACATTGAAAAACCCCTTAAATAATGTGCATTCACATATGATATTGCAAGTCAAACTGTGGTGAATAAAGAATTCTTTTGTCTGTTTCCCAAGACGTCATCAATCAACCCTTTACTTCTTACAAACCTCAAATAAGACATGTGTCGCATCTCAAGACAATTGGTTGTAGCAGAAGCTTTTCTATACTGCAATGTAAATACTTCGCTCCCCACACCCATCTACTTTCTATTAGATGAAAATCAAAGGAATCCAGAGGACTGACACCTGTGTTTTCTGCGAGGAGTCTAAAGATTGCTGTTTTAGAACTGCAGAAAATCGGGGCAAAAACTATGTTTGTACAAAAAAATAAAAACTGAAAAGTATATAGCTAATGAGCCCCAGTGAACTATCTATAATAGAGTCTCCACACTTTTATGTGCCATTTTCTATACTGCTGTCTTCTTGTGGAAAGGCAGCATTTGGACAACTATTACATTCACACCCCCTTTAGTTGCACCCTTGGTTGTTTAGTACTTTAGTTTATGATATATCCAACAAGGTGCGAGGTGGGAGAAGCCATATTAAAGTAAGTGTATCTAATACAGGAACACAAATCTTGCAACATCTTATGCCTGAACTTGACTTAGAAAATAAAAAACCATTTGTGAAAGTTCTATAGTGAGCCCCCTGTCTTCGCAACGCTATCAGTGTTTGTATTTTGTGAAAAAAAACATATGTAGATTCTATTAGTTGTCCTTCGAAGTCTGGCAGAGAAGAACAAGTGTGAAAGTGGTTATGTGAATTCAAACACATTTTCACTTAATTATATTCTGTGGAAACAGTTCAGGTAGATGGACATTTTTATTAAAGCCAAAGCTGGAAACCATCAACACTTTGGATAATTATACTTTTAAGTTTGGCTAATTATACTTGTCATGCATTTATGATGACACTGTGTGAAATCATTGCCAGGGTACAGTACCTATTGTACATAATTGTTCTACTCAATAAAAATACCACTAAAATGGCTAATCTTTATTCAGTTCTGCATTTTCAAGCAGATGACATAGAGAAAATATATTAAGAGCAAAATGACTGCAAGCGCAAATTTGGCTAAGCAGAAAATCAAACGTAATGAGCCTGCCTGTAAATCATCCAGAAAAAAATGAATATCACCTAGTGAAGAATCAGACAGTATAACCTATGCCATTGTTAGCAAAGACGTGGTATTGCACCTTATTATTCACAAAATGTACAGGATAAAAATGTTGCTATATTGAGACACATGTCTTTTTTTATTATGCTATTCATGAGTTTTAAAATCTAGGCTGAAGCTATACATAGATTAAGTTACCATCATGCTGCAAAAAGGCAACAATTTACATCCTGCATGTAAAGTAAAATATTAGGGGATCACATGTAATGCCCTCAAATACATCTAAACTCTAAAATAAAGCAATTTGACAAATAGACCTGGTTTAAAATCATATTATGTATGTCTAAAGTTCTTTTTAATACCTAGGGTGACATGTATGAATGGGTCTGTGCTATGTTTCTGGCTTACTTCGAGTCAAAAAGCTGTGGTATCCCTGATCTATAGATGTTTGAACCGTCACACTCCAAACTTGGGCGCAAGCTGTGTCTGGCACAACACTTTTTAATGGGGGGTTGTTCTGGGGCTTGTCACCCCACCCCTCCAAAAGTAGACACATAACTGTCAGGACAGCCAGACCAAGTTAAAAGTGGCCTCCCTGAGCCCAAAGTTTGTCCAACATAACTATATTTTGCCATTTGGGTAAAAAATATCAATTATTCCACAACATATCACTAAAACAATACAAACTAATTTATAATAATTATAAAACTATATAAAATTAAATAATATTAAATTATATAATATAAAATTAATATTAAACTTTATAATATTCCAGCCAAAATTCACCTTACAATTTATATAAAATGATATAATCTAAAAATAATATTAAATTAAATAATATAAATTAATTAATTAAACCAATAAAGCATCTACCATAAATCCCATTCTCAACTGATTATTTAGGAAATTAGCCTAGTATTAACAGTGATTACAAACACATCACAGCAGACTAGAAATAAAAGAATGGGCATTAGAATGGCATGTCAGTGAATAGAAACGAATGATAATGATCTGTGCATGGCGCACCACAAGTCTCCGCAAGACCTTTCATGTGTCGGCTATAGTTGTATGTTGAATATAGGCTGACCCACTGACCTACATTTTGATGAACAAAATTAACATACTATATAAAATTATATAAAAAAAAGTATTTCCTAAGATTCCTAATTATAAAAAAAAGAAAAAGTGTTTAAAATAAGAATACAAAAATTTTAATATTAAAAGGGGTTATTTGCCACAAAGTAAAATTGACAGATGGAAGCTTGCAAAATGAAATAACAAACATTTTTCACCATTCATTATTATTAAAAATTCTGCACCCGTTTTTGTTTTATCGCGTCCTTTAATGATCCATTGTTTACAGCTCGTCTCCAGGGGATACGACAGGGCTAGACACTCCTCAGTCCCTGGGCAACAACTCAAAATCACTACATTCTCTCTCAAGCAGCTATTTAGTGTTTCAAACTCCATTTCTGTTGCTCACTCCTTTCTCTGTATTCCTTATAATTATCAAACATTGCAAACAATTAAAAAACTGAAACCTCATGTAGGAGATGTGCATTGAAAGAGATAAAATACAGATTTGGTTCCTGCAGGGTATTTAAACTGACCCGTATCCTGATCCAAAAAACTTTCCCTCTCAGCTACTCAAATGCGTTACCAATAAACAGACCTTTATTTTACTTACAGAGAGAAAGGCCTGTGATGTCATCCTGCTGGGTCACATGATAGCAATTCCAAACAAATCAACACATGCCCCCTTCTACACACAGACAAAGAGCTGGATACAGAGGTATGAAATGAATTTGTGGCAAAACCCCTTAACATAATAAAATTTTACATTAAGAAAGGCCACTCAAATGAACTGCTTAAACTCTAAGATAAGAACAGAATTCATAAAACATCAATGATGCTCTTAAAATGTTCTCCTTTCTACTACGTCACAATGTTCTCCTTGTGTCAATCTCAATTTGTGGTTAGAATGTTGCAAGAGATAAGTAGCTATTACTGTCAATTAGAGTTAAGAAATGAAACATTTGTATTCTAACTGTTACTTCTCTTCTTTATAGAGACTAATGCAATTTATTGAATTGATTTTCTAATGCAAACTTATTTATTTGAATAATAAAATTTTGTTCTGAATGATTTTTTGGTTTTAGTGCGTTAAATGAAACAAATTTTTATCAGATGGTGATCATGTTGAAAATTATTATGCTGCGCCCACCTTTATTCTACCATATGGCGAAAGCCAGCTACACCACAAACTTGCAGCACATGGAGTGCACCACGCAAGATCATTACCACAGTTTTATATCACTGACATGCTATCTAAATGGATTTGCTTGATATTGAGCCTTCTTGATGTGTTTTGTAATTACTAATAATACTATAATAACAGAATTTTTGGTAGATGCTTTATTGCTTTTCTAATTTATATTATTTAGCTTCAATAATTTATAATGATATCAATTGTTATATAATTAGTATATTTTTATTGGAAAATTATTTATATAATAAGTTTGATTTATAAAATTAACAGCAATAACATGCATGACGTTCAGGAATTCTGTGAGTCTTTTCTATTCTTTTCTATGCCACAGAGAGACTAAGGCCATATTATAAAAATCTGTCTAGGTCTAAATGCACTTTGATTGCCCAAGAACTAATTTAGACACCTTTTAATTTCATACAGTGCTCTGGAAAAATGTGATGGCCTCTGAATGTTCAGTGGACAACAAAGTGAATTAGACCTAGACAGTTTTTCCTTACATGTGACCTTATGCACCTACGATGTCACCTGTATGTCTGAACTGCAGGTAAACAGGTTCATACATACTGGCGCTTTCTACACTACTTAAAGTTATTTAGAACTGGCCAAAATTCATACATGTTGCCCTTAATGTACGCGTATGTATTTCCACACTACAGACTACAGTTACAGTGTAGTCAGATCCTGCAGTCATATTTCCTTCCATCTGTCCTGTTCTTCTTGCTTATCTTCTAAAGGTATGCTGTAAATTCCTTATAACCAAGCAGTATTTATTTATGCCTTTAACAAGATATGGAGCGCCACTCCACACCCAGCAGGTCCCATCTGTTAATAACAGATGAAACGTGCAGTTAGTGACATCAATCCCAGCCAATTAATTCCTCACCTGCCGTAGTCACTGCAACCGCAGCATTGACTAATAAATCAAATTCTTGCACTTTTTTAACCATTGGAGTGCTGTATACATTTAACTACCTCCCTATGTTTTATACCACATAGTATATATAAATAGTATATAAATAGTATAAAATGATATATACCAAGTGTGTTTCTACATATATAAACAATATAATTGAGAACATGTATACACACATTCATGATGTATGCTACAATGGGAGCGACTGCTAAATGAATACTGGAATCGTGAGCAGTTCTTGTAGCACTATTCTGAGTACGTAGTGGTCTGTAAACATTTTCAATAGCACATGTAATATGCTTTAGAGTCACCTACCTTATGCATAATGTACTGTATATAAGTAGATTCTATAAGCATAAAATACATACCCCTTGCGAGAGGAAAGGTTTTAAAAAAATACATGATATCCATTTAGGTCCACCATTCCTCTTTCTGTCTTAGGGTATGTTCACACGGCGTAATTGCGGCGTGTACATGTCACTTATCTCCCCGCGTGTACAATGCGATCGAATTGTACGTCGGGGGATGAGGGTAATCCATAAGTTATCTCTTGAGAGCTATTGATTACCTAATCTGCCGCATCTTGCCATTATTAACGCAAAACATGTTCGTAAATGCCACACCTTAATTACGCCATGTGAACATACCCTTATACTTTCCTTAGCAAAGTGCAGGCAGGTTATTGTCAAGAGATAATTTGCTACACATTGAAATATGGTGTTTGAAAAATATTAATGTAACCATTATTGTTATGAATGTACCTGTTCAGACCTCAGCGCAGTCCTCTGTCCGTAAAGTACAGCAGAGACTGTGCTTTTTGCCTTAATTATGTGCTTGTATTTTATGATTTCCTTGCACTAGTCTGAACTTGGTCTTATTCTAGTACTTGTGATTGACAGGTTTCCTTCACACAATGTGGTTACTTCTGCTAACCCTAGTGCAGGACTGCAGATAATTTAAGTTGAGTGGTGATTGACAGCTGCCTTCAACACTCATCTTTCTTCCTGACAGTCTGTGTTTCACATGGTCTGGATGTTGGAGGGCCGGTACAATTATGCTTTAGAAACAGACTCTGGCATCCCTTAAGAAGAATATTTGTGCCCTAGGATCTTGCGAGATGCTATATACAATTAGTCACTGGCAAACCTAAGATTCTTATGGACCACTTTTAACTTGGCAAAAAAGTTGAAGACTAAACCTTTTCTCATCCTCAATCCCCTCCTCCCTGAGTTTGTTTTTAAATTAATTAAATTTGTGTTTGCTCTTCTGGAGGATTGGCAGGACAGAACAAATTGTTTGCAATGCAGAAGTTAACCTGCAGTTCCTCAAAATAGTGTTTCATTCTCCTGAACATAACATTTTAGCTAGAATTGCTCTAGGCCTCCAACCTGTTGGTAAAGGCTTTAGGGGGATCATTTGTGCTCTTTTCACCAAGCAGCAAAAATATAACATAATATCTCTTGATCAAATTGATTTATTAACCACTTCTGAATAAATCCTATAGCATCCTGGTTTTCACAGCCCTCAGAGAAAACAACACAAGATATTTAACCTTTGTGACTTTTGTTTTTAAAACACATCTACTTGAAATATTCATTTTATTTTTAAAAGACAGTTTCATTAATTTTGAAATTAGTCTTACAACATTGTCCTTAAATTTTCTATGTCATCTCTAATAAACCACATTTTTGCTGAGGAGTTACTGACTTGCTGAGATAAATGTAACTCTTCATTGTTCTACTTGTAAACTGTTTTAAAATCTCTGGAGTATATAAAAATGACAGGCCTCATTACTAGTGTTGAGCGATTGCGTTGGCTATCGAGATCGATCGATAGTCGATAGTCGGCCGCTATCGATAAGGATTTTCGATAGTGACATCGATGTATGCCGATGACCATAAAGGTCTATGGAGAGCAACAACACCTTCATTATTACAACCCAACAAGCTGGAAAGCTGAAATTAACATCCACAACAGTCAAATGGATACATGCCTACATCTTAGCAACACACTTACGTTATAAAATCCACAGAAAAAAAGTCACAGACCATTTACTATCCCTGCTTGGACCAAACCTGACCTTAAAACCGGCATCACCCACAAATTAAAAAGTGCCAGAAGCAGTAGAGTTAAACCATTCAGTTACTTGAACTGACATTGAATATCCTGTCCTGGAAAACGACAAGCATGAGCCCCCCAAACCTGCATACCCCCACATTAAAGAGTGCCGGGAAAAGGAAGCTTATCAACACCCATTTTAGTTTCACTGGACATTGACCTATACCTGTCCAGGGCCACAGCATGGAGCCCCAAACCTGCATACCGCCCACGATATAAAAGGTGCCCAGAAAAAGGATTCCTTTCAACCATCACCATTTTATTTTTCACTGGACATTGACGATACCTTCGCTGGCACATCATGTAAGCCCAAACCTTGCCATGACCCCCACATTTAAAAAGTGCGGAAAAAGGAGGTCTTCAACCACCAATTTAGTTTTCACTGTACAGTTGACTAATACACCTGTCCTTGGCCACAGGCATGAGCCCCAAACCCTGCTGGCCCCCACACATTTAAAAAGTGCCGAAAGATCTTTCAACCCCATTCTTTAGTTGAAACTGGACATTGACTGATACCTGTCCTGGCCACAGCACGATGCCCAAACTGCAATAGAACCCCCACATTTAAAAAGTGCCGAAAAGGACTTTCAGCCACATTTAGTTTTCACGTGGACATTGACTATACCTGTCCTGGGCCACACATGAGCCCCAAACCTGCATGACCCCCACATATAAAAAGTGCCGGATAAAAAAAGAGTCTTTTAAACCACCATTGTAGGTTCACTGACATTGACATACCTGTTCCTGGCCACGCATACCCAAACCTGGCATTTGACCCCCACATTTAAAAAGTGCCTGGAAAAAGGAGTCCTTTCAAAACCACCATTTTAGTTGAACTGACATTGACATAAACCTGGTCCTGGCCACAGCATACCCAGCTGGAGTTTGACAGTGGTGCGATGAAACCCAGCTGCGTCCGCATCTAATAACAACGCAGGTTAAAATGCCCCTGATGACGCAGCAACGAGAAAACTGTCGTGCTGAAGCATAGTCGGAAATCGAAAGTGTGAGAACTCCAGCCTTCCTCTGTACACAGTCAATACCTGGTAGCGCTTGCGCCCACCGTAATGAATGGTGACCAATTGAGCTTCACTGAAATACTGGTGGTTAACGCTCCTGTTACAAACCCTGAGAGCCCTTTTATCTTGGCATTCTTTTTCTCAGTTTTACTCAACTGCTGGTAGAAATGGTCGTCAGTACTTTATTCTTCTGTCCTGCCTCCATACCCATGTCCTCTGAATAACCTACATCTGGTCCAGTATTCCCTGTATACTCCCTTTATCAATTCGAGAATTTTTTTAACACTATTTTGTACATGCAATTTTTAGTACTTTAATTCTAGAAAACACATTTTAAAATAGGATGGAATCACCATCTTTGTTTCTCTTTTTTTTCATTGTATTAACATGGGTGTCACAATACAGGATTGAGACTATTTTGTTAAAGATCTTAGCAAAACAAGTTCAATTTTGCAATATGTGTCCATTAACAGGTCCTACCTATTCCTGTATTCTGAACGAGCACCATCACACCTTGACCACTCTTGACATTGTGAAGAACAAATGTCTGTTAAAACAACATTTGTTTATAGAAAGACCTTGTATATATCTGCATGTCACATCAAAATGGCCCCCAAAATTCAAAGCATACCCTTGAGAGCCACTTTGGTCAATTGTTGAAGAACAAATGTCTTTTAGAAACAACATTTTTTAGAATATACCTGTATATAGCTGCATGTCACAGCAAAATGCCCACCAAAATTCAAACATAAATACCCTTGAGCCACTTTCGGTTCCAAGTTGTGAAAGAAACAAATGTCTGTAGAAACAACATTTTTTTATAATAGGACCTAAGATTGCCTGCAATTCAAATAGCAGCATGACCCAAAAAATTATAAAAATGCCGTATCAGCCACTGTTAAAAATTGTGAGGAAAATGCCACTAGGAACCACATTTCTGTTACATAGGACCATGATTATTGCTGTATCTCACAGCTACATGACCTCCAAAAAAATTATAAATATAGCCTTCTCATCCACTATTAAAAATTGTGAGGGAGAAATGCACTTAGAAGCCACATTCTGTTCCAAAGGACCATGAATATGGCTGTATTCTCACAGCAACATACCTCAAAACCATTGACAATGCGAAAACTTCTTAAGATAAATGAGTAAATGAATACGGTTTGTCAGAAACCTCATCTTTACATCTCCTCACAGCAAAACCAGCAAATTGAACTGTTGGGAAAAGAATAAAAATTGCAGTAAGAAATGATAATTTTTAAAAAAAGTTTATCAGAGTACCATTTCTTTTTGAAAAGGAATTGAATAGACTGGCAACTAATCGGTCGACCTCGCAATTGGGCCACAACATCATCAGAGATCCATGCCTGATACCATCTTGGATGAATCAAACGACCCACATTATCTGTGTAAAGCCGGATGCTTTTAGTCTGTAATGACTGCCTCCAGCTTGCTGCAGGCCGCCAGATATGACGCTGGCTGCGCAGACAACACCTCTATGGCGTTACGACCACTCTGGGCCATTCTCCATTTGATACCCCAGAAGTCTTATTGGTCCGAACACATTCAAAAACATCGGTTTGAGACGCAAGATACTCGTGGCTACCATGATCTTAATGCGATCTCTGTTGTTGGATGTGTCCCTGCATTGTCATGCGTTGGTGAGGTTTTTTTTGGGGGAACAGAAGATTGCCAGAGGTTCCCCTTAAGGCTTCTGCAAACCGTGCCTGCTGCTTTGCCCGCTACGCCTACTTGGCACTCCCCCCCCCCCCTACTGCTCACGTCGCTGATGTTGTTCCACGTGACATTTGGTGAACGTGAAGCAGACAGCAACAGATGTCACCAGTTGATCAAATTCAGCAAGGTCTCCAATTTCCTGCATTTACTCTCTTATTAGGGTGGGAGGAAGGAAATTCTGATTTTTGTTTTGTATTTTGTACCGGATCCAGGAGGGTGGCCACCCAGTAACAGTTGTTCATTTGATGCCTTAATGCAGAATCATGTTGGAGGAAATGGGAGCAATCCAAGCACCTCATGTGAGAGATTGAGAGCCTTGATTTCCCAAGCCTCTGGGTCGAGGCACAGCAAACTGATCTTCCACATCTTCCTCCTCCGCCTCAAATTCGCGCCAACCTCTTCCAAGGCAGGGACTCGTAAACACGTGTCTAGAATACCTCCTCCCCTCCTCCTCCGCTGCTCCGCACAGCTTTCAAAGCACAGCCCTTGACTTGTCCAGAGATGATGCCCCTGGAGCTGATGCGCCACCTTTGGCACAAGCCTGACCCCGAACCACTGCCTAATGAAGACGATGAAAATTGTAAACTGTCCGGGCCTTGTATTTGACGGAGAGAAAAGGCGCGTGTCCGCATCTGTGTCCTCTCCTCCTCCGTCGCTGGCGACTTTGTTTCAGACGTCCAACGATCTTCCAGAAACTAAATCACCACAATGCTCATGCGACAAAGTGGCATTGTCCGCACTGACCATTTTGGTGCTTCTTCAAACAGGCAAGATGGTGCAGGAGCTCATTCACCTGCCTCCACCTCTCGTGTTCCAACACCCCGAGGTCTACCGCTGCTTGTCAGGCCATGTGTCACTTCGTACTGCGTAATGGCATTGCTCTGCTGCCACAATCGCTGTAGCATGTGGAGGAGGAATTCCAGCGTGTTGCCACTTCAAAAATGAGACGGTTGACAGGGTAGTGCCGAGCTGACGCTGCAACGCAGCCAGGCGGGACGAAAGCAGGTGCTAAACGGCAGGAAGTGCGAACCAGACCTCTCGAGCTTCTTCAACAGTCAGTCCAGACGCCGGGTAGCTCTTTAGAAATTTCTGGACGACAAGGTTCATGACATGTGTCCACACAGCCAGGCAAAGGATGTGCACCAGCCTATACCGATCTTAATGCGCCAGCAGATTTCGCCCGTTTTATCGCTACACCCACCTGCCTGGCACAAGGTTCTGTGGCACCCACCAGCGCTACCGGTCTCTTGCATATAGACCGGTCCACAGCTCCTTACCTGTGTGTGGACGGTCCTCCGAAGGCAGATTAATTTCAAACACGGCCTGGTGTCTCAGGGCTACATTATGCCACCAGAGAGACCTTGGGAAAGAGCCCTGCACGCATCCCTCGTGTTGAAGAGCCGTGCCCCGAGCCTGAGACCCAACCGGCACCCCCAGAGACATCCACCCTAAAGCTCACCCATGAGCTGTCACAGAGATAAACGGCCGTTGCCTGCTTACTAGTCCCCATGTGTCGGTGTGAGATGACTTTTTCTTCCGACACAGATGCAGACAACGCTCTTGAAATTTGATGACACGTGGCTGGCCAGGGCAGGGACGGCTTTTTTCTGGCAAAGAATGCCTTCCTCGGCATCTGTATTGGGGCAAGCAGGGCCATGACGTGCGGAACTCATCTGTGTCAACCAGACGGAAAGGGCAAACCATTTCCAAGGCCAAAAGCCTGTGCAATCGACGTCAGGCTTTTAGTTTTGGGATGGTTTGAGGTTAAAGTGTTTCTTCTGCTCCCAAACCTGGAAGACTATAGGCTGGCTGCTTAGAACTGGGGCCGCTGTAGGGAGCGTGCAGGTCGTCAACTTGGCAGAAGGAGAAGGAGTAAGAAGGGTCACTGGTGTTGCTGGTGGTACACTGGCGACCGGTGAAGGCTGAAGCGGAGTCTGATCTCTGGATCATGACTCTGATTGACATGGCATCTGAGAACGCTTGGGTGTGGCGGAGGAGGAGGAAGCGTAGACAGAGGTGTGTGACAGTAGGGTTTGGCATGCACGCGTCGTCTGGCCTTTTTTGGCCAAGTGTCCCTCCATTTCAACTCATGCATTCGCTGCATGTGACTAGACATGTATGTGTGTGGTTTAACCACTAAGTTCTTAGCCCCTCTTATGCTTTTACGCAAATCGGCATATGAACATCCTGGTGAATCAGAGCTTTTTCTCAAAGAGTGCCCAGCTTAGAGGTCGAGACCTTTGACGCGATAAGCGAGGAGCGCGGTTTGCGCAGACCGTTGGCTGCGGAATGCATATCAGCGGACTTCTGCGACCCCCTCACCCTTTTTGTGGCTGACACGATCGAATTACACCCCCCTACCCCCATCGACTCCTCCTCGTCCACTGATGAAAGCTGCTCGCAAGCAAATTCTGCGGACAAGACCAGGATGGATCCGCCAATGTCGTCATCATCATACATCATCAACACAGGAGACTTTGGTCGTCCTGACTTTCTGCATCCAGAAGCTGCGGGCTACAAGCAAGGGCCACTGCAAGCGTTGCCTGACCGCTCCCGGGATTTTTGCCGTATTGACCCGCTTCCTTCACCTACCTCTTGATGGCATCAAGTAACTGGCGTTCAAGCAGACTAAAATCATCCTCTTGATCTTTTAACATGCCTTCTGACCCAACCGCATTTTGTCATCAAAGAGTCTTCATACAATGGATTAACCACAGTGGTGGGTACACGAGTTGACATTTAGGGCTGCTTCATGTTGGACGGATTGCTGATGATCGCGATGACGACATTGTGGCCGTTGACTGCAGCACGAGGAGAAAGACCTGCTAGATCAGGTTGCATTACCCACTGAAGACAGATAGGCGACGTGTTCGTGACTTAAGATTCACAGGGCCATGACCTCAGCGGATAACAGGCGTTACGGTTCCTGCAACTGACGATCCGCTGGCATGCGTGTTGACCCACACTGGCAGGACACCTTCTCTCGTACCTCTACCTCATGTGCTACCCCCCCTCTTTGCTCGCTACCACCTGCATTCGCTCCATGTTCAAAATATAAAAATTTGGAGAAGGTATGGAATAATTTTTGGAAAGTCTCTTATTAAAAGACGGTAAATCACAGCTATCTCAATATCCCTCTAATCAAACACAATTTGCTCGGGGATTCAAATAACTGCAGGTGTCTATCACAAATCTGACAGGGAAAAAGTCCAAAAAACACGTAATCTGTTTTATCTTTTTGGTATAATTAAAACGGTATTTTTTTTGCACAACATCAATTCACCTGTGGTGAATTATAGAATTGCTGTTTTTAAGATTTAACACGTAGATGCTGCGTCAATAAACAGTGCTGGGTGGCGGCAATAAGTCAAAAAACACGTAATGTTATGTATTGATATAATAAACTATTTTTTGGCCCTTCAATTCACCTGTGGGTAATATAGATATTGCTCTTTTAAGATTTACGTAATGCTCTCGCGTCCATTAACAGTGCTGGTTGCGCAAAAGTCAAAAAACACGGTAACTGTTATTTTTGGATATAATAAACGTATTTTTGCACCTTTTTCAATTCACACTGTTGGTGAATATAGAATTGCTATTTAAGATTTACGTAGATGCGCGTCAGAACAGTCTGAGTGCCAAAAGTCAAAAAAACACGTAACTGTCTATTTTTTGATATAATAAACTGTATTTTTTGCACCTTCAATTCACCTGTGTGAATAAGAATTTGCTATTTAAGATTTACGTAGATGCTTGCGACAATGAAACATTGCAGGGTGCGCAAAAGTCAAAAAAAACACGTATACTGTTATGTTTTGATATAATAAACTGTATTTTTTTGCAGCCTTTCATTCACCTGTTGTGAATATAAATTGCTATTTAAGATATACGTAGATGCCGTCAATGAACATGCAGGGTGCGCAAAAGTCCCAAAAAACACGAACTGATTATGTTTTGAATAATAAACTGTATTTTATGCACCTTTCAATTCACACTGTGGTGAATATAGAATTGCTGTTTAAGATTTACGTAGATACTTGCTCATGAACAGTGCTGGGTGCGTCAAAGTTCAAAAAACACGTAACTTTAGTTTTTGATATAATAACTGTATTTTTTTGCACCATTTTCAATTCACCTGTGGTGAATATAGAATTGCTGTTTAAAGATTTACGTGATTGCTAGCGTCAATGAACATGCTGAGTGCGCAAAAGTCAAAAAACAACGTAACCTGTTATTTATGATATAATGAGACTGTATGTTTTGCACCTTTCAATTCACCTGTGGTGAATATAGAAATGCTGTTTTAAAAGATTTACTAGATGCTGGGATGTGGGGGGGGGGGGTGGGGGGGGGGGGGGGGTGTCGCCAATGAACATGCTAGAGTGCCAAAAGTCAAAAAACACGTAACTGTATGTTTTGATATAATAAACTGTATTTTTTGCACGCTTTCAATTCACCTGGTGGTGAATATAGAATTGCTGTTTTTAAGATTTACGAATATGCTGCGTCAATGAAACATTGCTGGGTGCGTCAAAAGGTAAAAAACAATAACTGTTATTTTTTTTGATATAATCAACTGTAATTTTTGCACCTTTCAATCACCTGTGTAATATAGAATTGGCAGTTTTTAAGATTTTACGTAGATGCGCGTCAATGAACAGTGCTGTGCGCAAAAGTCAAAAAACACTAACTGTATGTTTTCGTAATGATAGCACGTCTTTTTTGGCAACAAACAACCTGTGCTGGACTACAAGAGCTGGTTTTGTAATTAAGTGCAAGGTGGATATATCATACAGTCACAGTTGTAATGGGTAAAATTGAACAACTGATCTGAAATGTATACTGATAATAAGAAGTGGAGTTTTGCAGCTGAACAAAGGACCTGGCAGTTACTAGAAATTAATGTTACCAATATAAGGTCTGGCATGCCCCAGTTATCCTGGAAATAGTTTTCAATACAAACTGATAATAATAAAGATATGTCCACTACAATTTCTACACTAAGTCTTGGTGAAACTTTATCCAGTGGTTCTTTAAAGATTGAGCTGGTCTGTTTCCTTCCGCGGGCCCCCCCCCTCCCTCCCCCCGCTCCCACCCCGTAATTTACAGTGTAGATTCTGGCTTTAAAGACTCTACTAACCTACATAAAATGTTCAAATCCCTAATGTAACTAAATTGGAAGGATCACAGCTAATAGTAGAGGTTTCTCTGTGCAGAAATAGACTAATTTCGCTGAGCTTTTTGGCCACAGGCAGAACGCAGACCTATCCCTATGAGACGCTGAGAGACACTGAGGCTGAACAGGAAACGCTGTGGCCAAACGCGTAAAAACGAGGTCCTGTCATTTTTCCCAGCCAATTGCCCCCGCAACCATACACATCCCAGTCATGACCTCGAACACACACATCTCACCCTGCTCTATTCTCTAATCTGATTATTTGCTGGCAGACAAAATTAGCAGGAAGCGCCGAAAAAGGCCGCGATCATTAATAGAAATGAAAGCACAGATTTTAACCTTAATTATCGCATGATCTGGAAATTTCCGAACACCATGAAAAACCCTTGCCGATTTCAACTATGTCGAATAAAAATCGCTCAACACTACTCATTACACTAAGAGACCACTGGTGCAAGTCAGCTGTTATGTGCTTGTTTTGGGATGCATCAAGGTCAAAAGTAAGGCATTAACCTATCTATAAGAAATGTATGACAAAGGAGAATGGGTATGGGAAACAAGACAGTGAACTCTAGCACAAGATCTCCCCAAATGTCCCTACCTACTTGCCGTTTCAACCCTAAGTGGTTGGCGACAACTGAATGATGCTCCCTGCTTACGCTAAAGTATACACTGAGACCAAACAAGAAAAACGAACATAGAAGAACAAAGCCATACAAGAAACCTTTTGAGCCGCAGGTATCTAGTAACCACTATACATACCTCTCCCCAAACAAAATCAGGACCTAGAGAAGTATTTTGTTGGCCTGACGTTGTTGGTTATTCTGGGCATAAACCAGGTTCTGGGCCTAGATGGTGCAGTCGCTGGTACGTTAATTCGCCGGTAGGGCTCAAAGACTCTTGGTCCGTGCTGGACAAGAACCAGGGATTAAACCTGCAATTACAAAAGAACGGTGATATTTTAGTTGATTAATTCATTCACCTATAAGGTGTTGTAGAACATTGTGCCATGCTCAAATATGCATAGCGAGCGTGTTTTGGTATTGAAACAATGCTGTGTATGAAAAACAGATGAAAAGCACCGCTCTTAGAATTGCTTAACACATCACTTATCTGGCAGTTACAACGGCAAAATTGACAAGATAACTGAAGTGGGAATGCAGCCTAACAAGGTAATGTCAGCGCCAGCTAGAAAAAAAGGAGCTGAGGGCCAAGATCTCACTATAGTGTCAAATAGCACACTACTTTTACATCATCATCAGATGATTCCATAGATTATGACAGAACCTGTTCTGTTAAATGCTGATACATGTAGAGCTACTTCCCCGAAAGAGTGGAGACGATATTACAGTAATTTTGCGTTAACTGTGTCACAGATCAGTATTGCCCTTTCCTTTGATCCTCAGTACCACATTTCAATTGGTCAAAAATCTAAACAGTATTCTAAAACCAAAAAAGAAACAGGACCTGACCCAAAACAGAAATGAAAAGCAAATGGAATATTTGCATATCATTCTTGTTTTGTATCCACTCCTGCTTTGGCTACTAATCATCAACACTCCTGATGCAAACAAAGAACCATGTCCATACAATCGGGATTGTGTTTACCCTTTATCATTCCTTTCTGACAGACTAATAGAGGGAAAACCAAACAAAGTGGCACCGTCATAGAGTGGTGAGGGTGGAAACTAGCATTAGGAAACCATAACCACAGTTGGTCAACTAAGAGTATTCAGTGGCACTATCATTAGTTGTCACACAGAGTGGCAAGTGACGAGATTGTGGAGTGGTACAACATGAGTAGCCAAAGAGTGGTACATATGACAGATTGTGGCGGTAACATCAGCAAAGTAGACTACAGTGTGGCACAATAAGAATTGTTGGAGGTGGCAGGCATACGAGCATGAGTAAGTCACAGAATAGCAAGTGAACAACATTGTGAGGAGTGCAGGCAACATTAGTAATTGCCACAAGTGGTATAATGACAAATTTAGAAGGTGAGCAGCACATAAGTAGACCACAGAGCAGCACAATGACAGATTGTGGAAACGGCATCAGCAGGAGTAGACCACAGAGTGGCACAATGACACATTGAGGAGGTGTGACAGCAGACATGAGTAGACCCACAGAAGTGGCAAGATGACAATTGAATATTCAGAAACATATATGCCACATGAGTGGCCACAATGACAGATTAGGAGTAGCAGCAGTCACCAGTAATCTACATAAGGTCTGTAAGGACTGTCAGGTGACACAACACAAACCCAGATCGAGTGAGGCCCTGACACTGGTCCCGACCTCTGTCCCTGCCTTTTGGAGAACCCGGTTCCTTAATAGGCCGGCCCGAACCAGAAGATTGATGACTGGTCTGAGCCAAGTGAAACACAGACGAAGACAAACAAACACAGAACAAACAAGAGAAGTTGTCAGTCAGTCAGAAAAGTGAACACGTACAAAAACGTGAGAACAAAAGAATAATGCATGAACCAGGCAATAGCATAGCGCACAGAAAGTCAAATGAGAATACAGTCGAACAATAGGACAAGAGAACCATAAAGCAGGCAAAGAGGACAGGAAGTTGAGGCAATGAAATAAGGAAGGGGAAAGAGAGGCAGAAGTGATATGAAGAAGGAACTGTCAAAGAGAAAAGTTTAAACCCAATAGGCTGTAAGGTTCCTGGCCATGGCGTTGGCCAAAATCAATTAGCAGTGCAGATTTTAAAAACAGCGTTCACTACATGGTGAATAAGAATACAAGGAATTATGTTAAAAACAACGTTTTTCTTCGCAATGGCTTTGGCCGGCGACCAGAGCTCGAAGCTGGGGGTCTGCAGGGCATGGTCATGACAATGTCCTAGTGAAGAGTGGGGAGGTGGGTGGCAATGCCAGTCCTTGGTATAGATGTTAGGTAAGTAGATGAGCAGCTGGCAGCAGATGTTGTGGTGTCATTGGGTGGCAGCCTCTAGAATATTAGTTGAGGCAGGTAGCCATAGAATTCAGACCTCTTTTTCAAAAAATTGGGGGAGGCGTCATGACTATGATAAGCGATTACTCCGACGACGTCATCGGTCAATAGTCATATCCAATTATCAAGAACATTTCCTATAGTCGATAATAATTATCGCCGATGGACCCATTAAAGTCTATGGATAGAACAACCCTTCATATCTTACACCCAAAAAGGGCTAAAGCTGGAATTAACTCCACAACAGTCAATGGATACGTGCTACATCTTAGCAACACACTTAGGTTAAAAAAGTCACAGAAATAAAGTCACAGAACATTCATTATCCCTGTCTTGTACCACCGCATGAACTTTAAACCTGCATGACCCACAAATTAAAAAGTACCAGAAGGCAGTATTATTTGAACCATCATTTTACTTGAACTGACATTGACTATCCCTTTCCTGGAATGCAGCATGACCCTTAAACCTATCTGCCCCACAGATTAAAAAAGTACCAGAAGGCAGTATTATTTGAACCACCATTTTAGTTGAACTGGACATTGACTATATCTGTCCTGGACCGCAGCATGACCCTTAAACCTGCATGACCCACAGATTAAAAAGTGCCGGAAAAAGGAGTCTTTGAACCACCATTTTAGTTGAACTGGACATTGACTATATCTGTCCTGGACCGCAGTATGACCATTAAACCTGTCTGACCCCCAGATTTAAAAAGTGCCGGAAAAAGGAGTCTTCCAAACACCAATTTAGTTGAACTGGACATGACTTATACCTGTTCTGTACCACAGTATGACCATTAAACCTGTCTGACCCCCAGATTTATAAAGTGCCGGAAAAAGGAGTCTTTCAACCACCATTTTAGTTGAACTGGACATTGACTATACCTGTCCTGGGCCACAGCATGACCCTTAAACTTGCATGACCCACAGATTAAATAGTGCCGGAAAAAGGAGTCTTTGAACCACCATTTTAGTTGAACTGGACATTGACTATACCTGTTCTGTACCACAGTATGACCATTAAACCTGTCTGACCCCCAGATTTAAAAAGTGCCGGAAAAAGGAAACTTTCAACCACCATTTTTTAGTTGAACTGGACATAGACTATACTGTTCTACCTACAGTATGACCGATTAAACCGTGTGACCCAGATTAAAATACCGGAAAAGACTTTCAACCATTTAGTGAACGGACATTGACTATACCTGTCTGACCATAATACCATTACAACCTTCTGACCCCAAAAAGGTGCCGGAAAAAGGAGCCTTTCAACCACCATTTAGTTGTAACTGGACATTTACTATACTTGTCCTTGGTAACCTTTGTCTGTTCAAGTCTTCCTGTACCTCCCTTGTACAATTCAGAGGACTATTTGTAGCTGCTATTTTGTACATGCCAGTGTTTTAGTTGTTTAATTTTAGAAAACACATTTTTTAAATAGGAGGGAATCCCACCATGTCTTTGGTTGTCTTTTTTTTCTTGTATTACATGGGTAGTATTACTACAGGGATTGCTAGCTATGTTAAAGATCTTGCAAAAACAAGTCATTTTGCAATATGTGTCCATTAACAGTGTCCTACCTATTCCTGTTTCTGACAGCACCATCACCCTTGAGCCGCTCTTGACAATTGTGAAGAACAAATGTCTGTTAGAAACCACATTTTTTACAATAAGACCTATAGTATAGCTGCATTTTACAGCAACATGCCCCCAAAAATTCAAAACATGACCCTTGAGCCACTTTTGACAATTCTAAAGAACAAATGTCGGGTTAGAAAAAATTTTTTTTTTATAAAAGGACCTTAAAATTTCTGCTTTTCCAAACCAACATGCCCCAAAAAATTTATAAAAATGACTTCTCACCACAGTTAAAAAATTGTGGGGGAGAAATCCACTTAAAAAGCCACATTCTTTTCCCAAAAAGGCCATGATTATAGCTTATCTCCCAGCAACATAAACCCCAAAAAACCATTGAAAATTTGCGAAAAACAAAAGAAGAAGTGAGTAAATGGAAAAAGGGGTTTTTGTCAAAAACCCTTTTGGTTTCTTTTAAAGTCCCCTTCAAAACCAAAACCAGAAAAAATGAACTTTGGGAAACAGAAGAAAAAAATTGCATTTAAGAAAATGACATTTAAAAAAAAAAGTTTTCAAGGGGCCCAAATTTCTTTTTTGAAGAGGAATTTGTGAAGTAGCCCGGCAACTAATCGGGGGAACCTCAAAAAAAAAAAAAGGAAAATTGGAGCCAAAACATAAATAAAGAGATCCATGCCTGATTCATTTTGAATAAAAGTAAAAACGACCCCACATTATCAGGGAAACCCGGGATGCGTTTTGCTGTAATCCCTCCAGCTGGGCAAAAGGGTTTCCGCCCCGATAACCCCGGTTGCTGGCGGGAAAACCCCCTTTCTAGGGGCCTTGGCGAGGGGAGCTCGGACCTTTTTATCCTTTTTGGATACCCAGAAGTAAATTGTGCCCCGGAACACTCCAAAAACATGGGGTTTTGAACGCAAATGGGCCCGTGACCATGATAAAAAAGCTGGCCCTCTGTGGGGTTTTAAATTTCCCCTGCTTTTAAAATGCGTTGGGGGATTTTGGGAAAATTAAAGTTTGCCAGGGGTTTAAACCCTTTGGGGGCCCTTCGGGCCAAAAATTGCCTGCTGCGCCGCAAGGCTACTGGCACCTACTGCTGTCACGCCCTGAGGGTTTTTTCCCAACCGAAACCCCGGGGGTTCCGGGAAAACCCCCTCCTTCCCCCCCCCCCTTTCCTCCGGCACAGCTTAAAAACACACCTTGATTTTCCTCAGATAAAGCCCCCTTAAGCTGAGGTGCCGCCTTGCACGGGCCTGGACCCCAAACCCACTCCCAAAATTTGAAGACCGATAAAATTAAAAGACACTGTGGGGCCCTTGTGGTTTGAAAAAAGGCCTCCGTTTCCGCATCTTTGTTTTTTGTTTCAGAGTGTCCAACGTTTCTTTTCCCGAACCAAGATCACCAAAAATGGTCATTCGAAAAGGGGGCATTGCCCCGCATTTGGACCATTTTGGGGTTTCTTTAAAAAATTTCAAGGTTTGGGCAGAGTTTCTTTCCCCTTTGCCTCCACTTTTTCGTGGCCAACACCCCGGGGTTCCGCACCGCTCTTGTCAGGCCAAAATTCCCCTTGTATTTGGAAAAAGGGGCTTTGCCGCTGCGCCAAAACCCCTGGAGAAAGTGGGGGGTTTAATTCCAGCGGGGTTCCCCACTTTCAACAATGAGACGGTTGACGTGGGGACGAGCTAAACCGTCAACGCACCCAGGCGGGACGAACCCGGGTGCAACGGCGGAATTTTGCACCAACCTCGGCCTTCCTCACGGGCAGTCCAGACCCGGGTACGCTTTAGAAATTTTCTGGACGACAATTTAAAAAGACATGTCCCCAGGAAAGGGGAAATTTGCTCCACCCTTTCCCGTTTAAGGGCGCCACCCAGATTTCGCCCTTTTACCCGCACCCCCACCTTGCCTGGCAAAAAGGGTTTTTCTTGCCACCCAGCCAGCCTCGGTCTCTTTTGGGGAGAGCCGTCCACAGCTCCTAACCTGTGTGTGGACGGCCCAAGACAATTAATTTCAACACCCCTTTTTTTTAAAAACCGGCACATGTTTGCCCCCTTGGGGACCGGGGGGGGAAAGAAACCCGAAACCAAACTCTGCTTTTTTTTAAAAGGGCGTGCCCCCGAGTTTAAAGGAGCCACCGCACCACCAGAGTCACCCCCCCACCACCCATGAGCTTTCAAAAGAGATATATTGGCCTTGGGCCTGCTTACTAGCCCATGATTCAGGGGTAAAATTTGGACTTTTTCCGGACACAGTTTGCAACAACGTGTTTAAAAAATTTTAAAATACAGGGAGCTGGGCCAGGGCAGGAACGGCACCCCCGGCAAAAAAAAGGCCTGCTCCCCATCTGGTATTGGGGCAGGCAAAGGGCCAAGATGTGGCGGAACCCCCACCCTGTTTCCACCAGCGGAAAGGGCAATTTTTCCCAAACCCCCAAAAAAAGGCCTGACAATCCCCGACATTCAGGCTTTTTGGTTTTGGGGGTTTTTGGGTTAAAAGTGTTTTTTTGCTCCCAAACCTGGAAACAAAAGGCGGGCTGCAAGACGGGTCCGCTGAAAGGCGTGAAAGGTCTTCAAATTTTGAAAAAAAGGGAAAGGGGGTAGGATGGGTTCTCTGGGGGGGTTTTTGGGGTTACTGGGGCGAGGGTGGAGGTTTTGAAGCGGAGGCTGATCCCCTGATCATGACCGAAGAAAAGGGCCTGAGGAACCTTGGTGTTGGGGAGGCGAAGACAAGGGTTTGAAAAGTTGGTTGGAACCCGGGAAACTTTTGGGGCCCTTTTTTTTTGGGCCAAAGTTTTTTCCCCTACTTTCCCAAACCATGCATTCGCTGCATTGACTAGACATGTTGGTGGTGGTTAAACACCTAAATTCTTGCCTCACTGATTTTTTTAACGGCAAAGGGGGCATAAGACATGCTAAATTGAATCAAGGTTTGTTTTAAAAAGGCCCGGGCTTGAGAGGCCCTTTGGCCCTTTTTCCCGACGCGAAAAGCGAGGAGGGGTGTTTTCCGTTTATCAAAGGCTTTTTGAATAAATCTCAGGGGACTTCTGCAAACCAAAAATTTTCCCTTTTTAAAGCAACCCCCAAACTGCCCATCGTCTTCCTCCCCGTCCAGTGATGAAAACGCCCCGGCAAGAAAATTCTGCAAAAAAAGACCATTTTGGTTTCCGCAATGTCGTCATCATAAACATCATCAAAAACACATCCAAACATTCTGCATCCGGGAGCTGCGGCCCAAGCAAAAACCCTTTCAAGGCATTGCCGCCGCTCGGGTTTTTTTAACCGTTTGGGCCCGGGCTTCCCCCCTCCTCCTCTTTTTGGCATCAAAAACCGGGGCGCCCAAGCGGGAAAAAAAATCATCCTTTTTGGGCCTCTTGATCTTTAACATCCCCTTTCTTACCTTTTCCCCCGCATTTTGGGCACAAAGAGGTCTTCAGAAAAAAGGATTTTCCACAGTGTTGGGTACACGAGTTTACCTTTTTGGGGCCTTCGCTTTATGTTGGGGCGGAGCTGATGATGCTGATGACGGATTTGTGGGCCGGGAACTGGGCCGGGCGAGGAGTTAAGACGCTAGATGCAGGGTTTCATTAACCCTGAAGAACAGAATTTGGGGACTTTTCGTTACTGAGAATTTACCGGCCCTGACCCCCGGGGGGGGAGGGGGGGCTCCCGGGGGAAAATTTTCCCTTTCACCCGAAAAATCCCAAGGCATGCTTTTTTTCTCCACCCCTGGGAAGGGGCACCTTTTTTCTTAAACCCCTTTCCCCAATGTTCCCACACCCCTCTTTGCTCGCTTAACCAACCCGGCATTTCACTCCATTTTCAGAAAAAGTAAAAATTTAAGAAAGATGGGAAAAGTTTTTTTACAGTCTCTTTTTAAAAACGGGGAAAAACACAGCTATTCTTAAATCCCCGTAAAATTTCCAACAGCCAAATAGGAATTGAAACGAAATTTTATACGAAAAACCCCGTGAAATGCGGGCTTGGGTGAAGAACCGTAAGACAAAAAACAACAGTGTTTTCTTCCTTCAGTCCCCGGGGTTTTTCAAATCCCCTAGTAGGACTAGGAATTGGGTTATTTTTTCAACAAACTATCATAACAAATGCCATCTGCGCCAAACCCGGGGTTATTTAAAGAGCGCAATAAAACTATTCAAAAGTTACACGGATGGGAAAATTTCGTTTTTTGCGCAAGAAAAACAGAAAAAGTTTCTAGAATTGTCCCCTACAACGTGGGGTATTTGGAAAAAAAACTAGGGGCCCCCACCACGTTTCCAATTTAAAATTTTTTTAAAAATTAAAACGGGTAACAAACGGTGGTTTTTGGGACCAAAGAAATACACCAACATTTAAATAAAAAAATTCCCGGAAAAAAAATTTAAGTACAAGGTTGGGTCTATGAACAAAACTTGGGGCCCACCAAAATAAAAAAAAAACCCTATTTGAAATTTTTTAACGGATAATAAAAGGGGTGGGGTTTTGTAACTAAAGAAATACACCTCGGTTGACCAAAATGTTCGTTTTCCATTTGTAAGTACAAAAGGGGGCTTTTAACAAAACATGGGTGCCCAAAGAGAAAAACATTTAATTAAAAATTTTGTACGATAAAAATTTGGTTGGTTTTTTTCACCTAAGGGAAAAACCCAAAACCCAAAAACAACAAATTTTTTTTATTTGGGAAAATAACCCAAGATGGGTTTTTTTCACAAAAAAGGCCCCTTTGCCCAAAATGAAAAACACGTAATTAAAAATTTTGGGGGGACCCGAAATAATAGGGGAATTTTTTCCCCCTTTTGAAAAAACACCTGCGGGGGACTAAAAACTTTTGGTAACCTAAAGGGGAAATTTCAAAGTGGGGCTTTGAACAAAAATGAGCTTCGCAAAGTGAAAAAAAAAACTAAAAAAAATCGTGTAAAAGGGTTAAAAAAAAGGTGAGTTTTTTCAGCCCAAAAAAATACACCCGCAGTTACTAGAAAAATCTGTACCAAATAAAAAAAACAAGGTTTTTTTTCAAAAAAAATACAAGCTAATGTTTTACCAAAAACGGCCAAAAAACGGTTAAAAAAAAGCCTTTTCCCAAAGCAGGGTCAAAACAAGTCTGGGGTGGCACAGTATCCACCCCTTTTTTCCCTTTTAAAAGCCTTCCCGCCTGTCTGTCTGTGGGGTTTGCCCCCGGCCCCACCCCCCTCCACCACCACCCCCCCACGGGTGTACAGCGCAAAATGCCTTTTAAAAACCCCAGCCTAAAATAACAAAAAACGAAAATTTTTTAATCTACCTATGTTTTAAGTTCACCCGCTAAAACATAGTTGGGCTGTGGAACAAAAAGTAAATGGTTTTGCTGAACTGTAAATTGAGAGAAACCTAGAACACCTTTCCCGCCCTTTTAGACACAGACACACACTGATTCTTTAAAAGGGAAAGGGGGGTTTTTTATGTTTAAAAAAGGGGGGTCAAGTGGGTTTTTCCCAGCCAATCACAAACCCTACAAATCCCAGTCAAGACGTCGACACCCCGTTTACCCCCTCTATTCACTAATTAAATTTTCTGGCCCCCCCCCCCCCCCAAAAGACAGAAGCCTTTGAAAAAGGCGCTTTAATAATTAAAAAAGTTCAGATTTTCACCTAAATTTTTCGCGGATCGAAAAATTTTCCCATCAACCCTAAAAAAAGTGTCGATTTCAACTTTGTCCCATAATAATCCCCTCAACACCTTTCTTTTTACGATGAGGGAAAAATTAAATTTTCATTTTTTTTATACACCTGGATTTCAAAAAAAGCAAAAAAAATAACCCCCCGCCCAAAAATTATTTTTTTTTAGTAATTCAATTTTTAAAAAAAAAAAAACTCCCTATATTATATAGAGTCATTACAAACAAAGTTTAACTTTTTTAATTATTTTTTTTATGTTTAAACCCTTTATGAAATTAAAGGCTTACATCCCAGGAAAACCCAAAAGGTCATTATCTCAAAAATTTGAATAATTAACCAAAAAAAACACCTCCAAGGCTTCCTAAACATTTAAAAGGTCCCTTAGACTGCTCCCAGTCAGTGACACAGATTGAATTGTTTAAGACTGCTGACTTTGACAGACTGTTACTGAAGGGCGATCATTGACACACTCAACAAGAGTAAAGCCACAAAAGGTCTATTGATAAAAGGAATTGGAGCTGTCACAGAGTGTTGATCAAGATCATATTAAGTGAAAGTTTGATGGGAAAGGAGAAAAGTGTGGGAGAAAGAGAGCGGCCACAAGCACCTAGTGATTTTAAGAAAGGAGCAATTCAAAAATTTGGATGGGGCTGATTGCACAAAAGTGGACTTGCAGCTGGAGTCAGCAAAACTACAAGGACCCACCACACACAGTACGTAACCAGAGACATGACACAATTGTACAGCATACTCATGTGTCAAGCAACACATGACCCATAACACAAGCCAGAAGCGTCTTAGCCTGGCCTAAACGAAGAAAAAAAACTGGACTGTTTTGCTCCGTGGTCAGGAGATTTGTGTGTTTTAGATGAAAAGTAAAATTTGCATTTCATGTTGAACAAGGTCCTAGAGAACAGAAAAATCCAACTACGTGAAGATCGTATGTAACTTACCACAATCCAGTGATAGTTTGAGGAGCAATCAACTGCGCATAGTCCCCTGTCTTTATCAAACCAAATTAGCACAGCATCTACAAAGGAAATTTAGAGCACTTCATGTTTCCCTATGCCAACAATCTTTTGAGAAGGAATTTTTTCATTTTCCTCAGTAGGGGAAACCTGCCCACACTTAGATCGTTATCTATTGCGAGTCATGTGCGTAAAAGTTACAATACCTAAATTTAATAGTGTGCCACATAAAATAGAGCCTGAATAGTCCAGAAAACTGGGCAGACCTCCCGCATAGTAGAATCTATGAGATATGTGTCATAATCAGAATATTAGACACTAGACCCAACAAATGTAGATAACCTTAATATGCTGGCTAAATCCAAGCAACCTGGGCTTCATAACAACCTGTCTGCAGTGCCACTGGATAGATCCGCCCTCCATTCCTAAGCAGCAGTAATGCAGTCATTCATAGCAAAAGGAGCCCCGACCATGTTATTGAATGCATTTACTGTGAGCATTAGATTTTTATTTGGCCACACATTTCTGTTTCCAAATTATTTTATTAACAGTTGGGCGTATATAATATTCCTAATTTTCTGTGAGATTAGACTTTCGGCTTTCCTTGGCTTGTAAGCAATAATTAGCAATTTCTTAGAATAAACACTTGAGAAAGTTCTCAGCATCTGTTTGTAAAGACTCAATATAATTATATAATTTCACTTTTTTTAATGTGAATGTAGTAAAAAAAAAATGTGGCGTATCAAGATTTATTGAAAGCACGCTTGAAGATACTAAAGCAATAAGTAGAGTCCCACGTCTAGAGCAAGCATAAGAAGAGAGACAGTTCTCGATTGGTAGAACTAGTTAGTACAGTTGACATATGTCTACCAAGTTTAACCAAGGACGGGGAAATGTGGATGGAAGGGAGAGGTATGTGTAAATAACATAATAGTTATCTACAATATCTTTCTGATAATCTCACAGTGACAATGATCCATTGGGCACTGATACATGCTAGGGTGACCGAGATTTTAGATTAAAAAAGCAAAGGCATGATGAGAAGCATCAAGCATTATCTTTTTAATATCTTGCTATGGATGATTTTTTTTTCAATGCACCACCTGACAGATTTGGCAAATTAATTGAGTCTGATTTGGAACTACATGTGCTGTCAGAACATTAACACTAAGAATGGTCTGAATTTCTCAAAAGATTTGATCTGGATCACTTCGCCTAATTTGCCGAGACAAAAATAAATTTGGTCCGAATTACTTCGCACGAATCCGTAAAAAGCAGCTATTTTCAAGGCTGCACAGAGCCCTGCAGGTGCTGTAGTACGTTGCCCATGCTTAACTAATGCAGAGGGAGCATAGGTTAGTTCTTCATCACAAGGTTGTTTTTATGTATGACACCAGATGACGCCGCCCGCTCTTCAAGATCGCGCTTAACTATAAAAATTCCCTGTGGCACTTAAGAGGCTAAACTGACCAGAAAAGCGGAATTAGCCTGATAAAAGTTCATGAGCAAAGAGCGAAGCTGGAAAAAAAAACATCTGAGAGCTCAGTGGCAACATTAGTGACCGAGTGTGGAGGTGACTGCGGCAGCCACACACATGAGGTCACAGTGGCACAATGACTTCTGGAGTGGCAAAACAGAGAGCCACAGAGTAGGCACAATGAACTGAGAGCGGAGGTCTCGCAGCAGCAGTATGAGGTCAGGCATGCACATGACATTCTGAGGCGGCAAAACTAGTATTAGCCACAGAGTGGCACAATGCACACAGTGGGATCACGGCGGCAGCTGTCTAGATCAGTGCCAGTGCACAATACATTACAGGGGCGCTACACAGTAATACGCCACGACAACGAGTGGCACAATCTCACAGGGGGGGAGGCTACGGCGGCAGCAGTATGAATCAGGCATGCAGCAATGACATTACTGGATGCGGCAAAACAGTTTAAGGCCTAGCAGAGTGGCCAATCACACAGTGTTGGAGAGGTCACGGCGGCAGCATAAGAGGTCCAGCAGTGAGCACAATGACAGCTGGAGCGGCAAAACAGTAGTAGCCACAATGCACAATGAGTACAGTTGGAGGTCACGACAGCAGCAGCATGAATCAGCAGTGGCACAATGACAATTCGGATGCGCAAACAGTATTAGCCACAGAGTTTGGGCACAATCCACAACAGTGGTGGAGGGTCCCGGCGGCTGCAGCTTTATAACAGCAGGGCACAATACATTCCTGTAGCGCAAAACAGTATTAGCCACAGAAAGTGCACAACATCACACAGTGTTGGATGTCACAGGCAGGCAGCGTTATGATATCAGGCAGTGCACATAGGCATCTGTAGGTTGCGCAAAACAGTTATAAGGCCCACAGAGTCTGCACTATCACGACAGTATGAGGTCACGCGGCAGCAGTATGAGTCAGCATGGCACAATGACATTCTGAGAGCGCTAAACATAGTGAAGGCCACAGAGTTAGTGCACAATGATACATTGTTGGAGGATCACGAACAGTGCAACAGCATTAATCATGCGGAGTTTGAACAATGACATCTGAGGCCGCAAGAACAGTATGTTCAGAGGCCCACAAGTGGCACAATTAATTACGGTGTGTGGAGGTCACGGCGGCAGCAGTATGAGATCAGGCAGTGCACAGATGACATTCTGGAGGCTGCTAATAAAACAGTATAGCCACAGAAGTGCACAATGATACAGGTGGAGGTCACGACAGCAGCAACATGAGATCAGGCAGTGGCACAATTGACATTCTGAGGCGCAAAACAGTATTAGCCACAGAGTGCACAAAGATGACAAGTGTGTATGTCACGTGACGGCAGCATATGTAGATCATTCAGTGCACAATGACATTCTGAGGCGCTAAACATATAGGCCACAGAATGGCACAATGAATCAGTTTGTAGTACACGACAGCTAGCAGACATGAGAACATTCATGGCACAAGTTACATACTGGAGGCGCCAAACATTATTACGGCCCACAGAGGTGTCACAGATGATACAGTGTGGAGTCACGACAGCAGACAAATGAGATCATTCCTTGGCACAAAAAAAAAAAATGACATTCTGTAGTCGGCAAAACAGTAATAGGCCACCAGATGATCACCAATCACACAAGTGTGGAGGTCTAGACAGCAGCATATAGGATCAGCATTGCACAGTGACATTCAGGAGGTTGGGCAAACAGAGAATCCACTGATGGCACAATACTGATTAGCGGAGGTCACGCGGCTAGCAATCATGAGGTCAAGGCAGTGGCACAAAGACGAACAGTGTGGAGGACAAGCAGCACCTTCAGCTAGCACAGAGATGCAGACAGTGGCACAATGAGAACACAGGTGTTTATGTCAACGGCATACAGCAACAGCAAGCAGCAGCCTTAGGTCATAGATGGCACAAAGACTGAGAGTGTTTGAGGTGTGTGGTGTCAATACCAGTGCCCTGTTGAAATATGGTGTAGGAGCAGATAGAGAAACGACAGCAGATGTTGTGGCAATCAGGAGGGTTGGCGGCATCAGAATAGTGGCGGAGCAGTAGTTTGAACCCAGACTGACCCTAAGGCATTTGTGTGTGGAATATCCGTGCCCGATCCACGCCTGATGCATCTATGACAAAGGTTCAGGTCGTTCCACATTCCCTTGGACTAAGCGGGTTGCGCCTTGGGTACCGGATGGCCCCTCCCGCGCACCTGGAACAACTGCGCAGATGCCAGCACTAACAGGCCTTTTGCCGTGACAGCTTCCCACTGCAAACATCGGCAAGTGAGCGGCCACACATCCCAGGTTTGGCTGCCAGTAATCCCAGCGGATCTTCTAACTGAGGTGGCATAGTGCTGTGGCAAGTAGTGCCACAAAACCTGTTGAATCAGGGGACTGCATCTATTTCCTGGCTGCTGCATAAGCTCGCTGACGCCCTCCTAACTAGCGGGAGAAGTAGCGCTCATCAGTGACGTCCAGACTTAGGTTACTACTGATGAGCTGTACTGGCTCCTACCCCCCCACAACTTCCCTCAGCAGCGCGCAGTATACGCTGACGCTGATGAACCACCTCTGTCAGACCATGTCAGATGAGGGACATGCTCGCACTTATGACAGCAGCCAACTGATTTACGATGGATTCCCTATAGTATTGAGTTTGTCTCCTCGCTCATAGCTGGAAAAAGGATCCCAGTTTGTGACCAGTAGCGAGGTCCCAATAGTGGAGAGCCAGAAGTCATCCTCTGCCGATGCTGACTATTTCGGCTGTCACTAGCCAGGCAAAACCTCAGCATGCTGCGGAGCCATCTGCACAAGTGACTCCAGAGGGGGTACCCTGCCGTCCGATTTCCGACTGTATTCTGCCAACGGTGCCACTTGGGGGTCATCTGCCTTGTCCTCCTCATCTCCATCCACCTCCTCCACCTTCGCCATAGCTCCGCCTCTGCATGTCACCTTGGGTGTAGAAATCCACTAATTTTCACGCAGACAGATGATCTCACCAATTGTCCTCCTGCCTCGTCCTCCATTTCAGTCCCCACTCCGACTCATGTGGCCACGAGATGTAGTCGCCCACTCTCCATGCCCCTGCGCAACAGATTTATCAGCTCTGTTCCATACCTAAGCAGTGGAATGATGTTTATTCAGTCCCGTAGTCTGGCAACTGACAATTAACGTCGCTCCTCCTCGAATGCCTACAACACTACGGCAGGAGTCACGCATGAGCGTGCTCCACTGCTGACACAAAGTTACACAGGGAATACTTCTGTCTGCCTGGATCATTCAAAAAATCTTAATGGCGCTTTCTCTTTCAGTACAGTCCGGTCCAACAGTCGGCAGGAATTCCAGCGGGTGAAACATCGCATACAAGTGTTTTTGGGGGAGGCCGTTCTGCCGCATAGCAAGCACTCGAGATGGTGTTCCTGGCTTTTGTACGACCGGATAAATGCATGCACATTTTCCTTTCCATTTTCAAAGGTTCTGAAGATCGGTGTAAAGACTTCAGGCAACCTTGTCAAGTAACCAATGACAACCGTGCGCCATGCAGGCGCATGGACCGATCCCCTCCTCCGGTCACGCGGACACCATGTTCCCTCCTCCCGTTTGTCGTGACCATGGTTCCGATTTGCAGTTCCCAGAAAACCACACGGATGATTTCCTTGCTTGTCATAACGCGGAGCAGTTCCCTCCCCTGTGTGACTCGTTCCCGAGGCAAGCCAGTGTAGAGACTGCCGTGACACCGCTGTGGCCCTACACATGTGGGATTAATGTAGCAGTACTTTTGGAG
The DNA here is from genome assembly GCA_025379985.1 of Phyllomedusa bahiana. Classification (NCBI taxonomy): domain Eukaryota; kingdom Metazoa; phylum Chordata; class Amphibia; order Anura; family Hylidae; genus Phyllomedusa; species Phyllomedusa bahiana. Next base: position 53,513 of record JAODAL010012175.1, on the reverse strand, counting down.
CTGAGATGGTGGGGTGTGGTGGCGAGAGGAGGCGACGATTGGCGCAGGGTGCAGCAGTTTAGACAACGTGGAGGAGAAAGCGCTCGACCTGTCCAAGTTGATTGGTGTGCCTGGGCTGGAAGGCACATTCACCCATGTTGGCCTAAAGGACATTAATGCCCTGGACCGTAAGCTTACGAGCTGCCAGCAAGTCCGTGCCTGCAAGTGCACGCTTGGAACAAACCGATAATGGCTCACGGACTACCCACCTTCTGTTTCTACAATATTTATACGCTGGGACTCGCCTTTTTGTAAAAGAAATTACGCTTTGAACTCTCCATCCGGGCGCACAAGCCATTATTCTCTGACGGTGCAGAGTACCAGCCATTGGGAAAGGAGTTGAACTGTCAGTACAACAACTTAGGACAAAAGCACACGTCAGCTGCTGCACTCTTAGAGATGGTGACGCCTACGTTGTACTCTTTCAATCGAGCACTCGCTGAACCGACTGCCTTGCGACCATGAGTAGCGAGGTGCAGAGCATCTTGGACCGGAGATGAAAGACAAAGAAAACAGCTCCCTCTTCTGCGAGAGGTGGTGAGTCAATTGACTTCTGCAATGGCATGCATGCCACTGGGCGCTGCTGCTGCTGTTTGCTGCGGCGGCAGGATGGACCACCACATCTGAGCCACTTTCTCCCAGGCCACCGATGGCTGACCTGCCATGTGTTGACGTCAGGGACCGATGTGCCAACGTTAGTCTTCCTTGCCATGCTTCGACTGTTTGGCCCACAGATGTCGAACATATACCCATTATTCGGCTCCACCGAGTTCTTAGCAAAAATGCTGCCACACCCGCCGAGGTATCGGATTTTACCGCAACGCTCCGCACTGAGTGGCTGACTGCCGCCGCTGTGCCATACACTCTTTTCGCTGAGCCCACCCCGTGGCGCTACTTTCTTGGGAAACCGCTAAGGCTGTTTTTTATTATAACGCCCGTGGGGCCCCGCGTATTATGGCTCCCGAACTCACACTGCTGTTATCCTGCTGACTCACGCGCCCAACAACACCACTTGCTGCGATGCTGCCCATGACTCACAAGCTAACGCCCACTTTCGTCCTGCGATGATGAAGCCCTTGCCTCACCCCACACCGGCTTCCCAAGGTGCGTGCCGGCTGACATCATCATCTATTTTGTGTTACACGTCACTGCTGTCCTCAACACCTCTTGTATGCTCCGAGACTGAGCTCTCACAACAATGAACCTCCATGCAACTCTCCACATCTATCACTTTGCCGCCTACTGCAAAGAAGCAGGCATATTGGCCCCATTTCTTCGCTGCCCAAGATCGGCTGACGGACCTCCTATCCTCAATAATTGTTACAGCCTCGCTATAGAGTGGGCGCGGAGCCCAGACCACATAGTAGATGTCTGCTGAGGGAAACGGGAATGGACAGAGGAGCTGGCTGAGTGACAGGATATGGCCGCTGACCCCTCCCGCCATGCCAAGCCTTATGGTTGTGTCTGAGGTTTCCCACCGGACTCTTGGCTGGGGGTTTGTCATGATGTCAGTCTGGAGGAAGGAAGGATGCCCTAGTCATCAACCAATCAAGTACCCTTGGGTTGCTGAACTACACACGGCCCGCTAAATGACAGCGGCTTTTGGCCTCACCGATGGACGCCCTGCTGCGACGTCCCCATTGTACTGTGCTGCGATCCAGGACGTTCCAGAGAGGTTTGAGAGTGCCAACCTCTCTGTCTGACATACGGTTTGTGTCTAAAATGTAACAGAACACTGTTTTATATTAAAATATCTGTATATGATAATATACAAACCCTGTTTTTTTAGACTCCAAATGAACCCAGTCACAGCCTTGTTAAACCCTTGAGTATAAATTGCGCTCCACAAATGGCCAGAAAAATTTACTTGTATGTGTCGTTAAAAAACACTGTGTGTTTTACTAAATTGTAAACAGCACAAACAGTCTAATTAACCTTCGGTACATGAATTAGGCTACAGGAAAAAGGTATATAATTTGCTTTGAAAAGACGGTATTTTTGTCAGCACACCTAACAAAACTACGCTTATTTAACCCCTGGATCGGAATTTGCGCCTAAGAATTGATCCGTACAAACTAAGTGCTTTGTAGCTGTTACAATGTTGCCGTGTTTTCTACTCCACAACAACAAGAGGATACAGTGTAATTAACCTTTGCTTGTGAATTAAGCTCCAGGAAAAATTTATAATTTTGCCGAGTTGAAAAGACGTTTTATTTTTGCAGCACACCAGCAAAACAACGTCTTAATTAACCACTGAATGTAAATTGCGCCAAAAATTAGCCACAAAAATAGTAGCTTTGGAGCGTGATACAATGTGCGTGTTTTCTACCCACCATCAAGAGAACAGTTGTAATTAACCTTTCTTGTGAATTAGCTACAGGAAAAATTTATATAGTTTTGGTCGAAAAAGAAACGTTTCTTTGGGTCAGCACACCACAAAAACAACGCTTAATTAACCCCTGATGGTAAATTCGCAATAGAATGAACAGCCAAAAAGGAAGTTGTATTCTGTATATTAAAAACCGTGTTCTTTAAATGAAAACCACAGAACTGCTTAATCCCACTTCTGATAATTAGTTGTATATTGAGGCTTGCAGTGGACTCACACAGGATTTCAGATCTCCAAACCCATAAAATTTGATATAGAACATAAAAGAACATCTCTGAAGACAAGCTGCACACCCCCACCATTTCTGCTATATATAAATCAATCTTCAGTAAGAGCTAATCACCGCGGCAGCACCTCCCTATGACACATGAGAGATTGTGATCTCCCGCGTCGGCACGCCGACTTATATAGTGCGGTGACTCACAGGAATCCCGCCGTCCTGTGATTGTGCTTCACTCTGCACGTCATCAGTGCTATGCCTCTTCTCCCTCCCAGAGTTCTTTGCCACCCATGTAACGCCATGTGCTAACGAGCCATTTTATCAAGATTGAAGAAGCATCACTTCTTCACCCGAAGTACCCCATAGTTCGACTTCGTTCCGAACCGAAGTTTTCCTGAAATTCAAACGAATTCCACTTCGTTAAATCAATTCGCGCATCTCAAAGTTAACACGATATCATATTTTGAGGTAATAACGCAAATCCCTTGAGTTTAAGCTGGTGATAGAGAACTTTAACAATTAGAGGGGTATAAAGTTAACATTCATAATTTCCATTGCAAATTCCCCAAGTAGAATGTTGTACGTGTTTAGCCCATAGGAAAGTCAGTAAACAAATTTGAAAAGCCGCAATACCTTTAATCCGAAGCGTAACTAATTTTTAATTTTGAAAATCTTTTGAGAGTACTAACTATCTTCGCCATAGCATGTAAAGTATAAACAATAGAAAATAAAAATTTCACATAAGACAGGGGTCTTCAAGGGATCTTAAAATCTCAAAAAATGCAATATAAGCAGGTAAGTTATTATAGGCTCAGATAGGAATAGCAACTCTAATATGCCAATTCCTGCTGTAGAACCACCCAAAGCTTTAACAGGGAGTGGGAGCCTGAAGTTGACTATGAAGAGCAGACTGTAAAATACCCCTTTAATTTTTTTCGTGTGTTGTGGCATTATAGTGGAATTGAGATTCTGGTTTTGCCGAAGTTCCCACTTAGTTTACAGCTGTTTACTGGGATTAATCTAGTAAAGATAAGTCATCATCTATGTTACAGATATCTTCAGGAACATCAACCCTATTAAACACTTCTAAGTCATCAATCAACAGGCAAACCTTTTCCAACCAAACTTGGAATGTTTCCACTGAGAGACATGTGGGATAGCTCCCCTTTAGGTCTTAGTGCTGAGGGCCACATGGGATCATGCTGCCACCTCAGATATTAATAGATGCTGGTATAGTTCATTTCCTTCTATGGGGTTGTTGGTTTCACCTTTCTAGATTTTTTTCCCCATGTAAACTGTAGCACAAATGTTTTCAGGAACATTCCCTGTCAGGCTGGCGTTCTGCCTCCTCGGCGAATCTGAGTTGACTTGTAACTCCAATTAGCTGACTATCAAAGCTGTGCTTGCAGGAGGATTGGAGCCAGTTTCTAGAAGTGAGGACTGAGGTAGCTCCCATCCCTTCCCTCTTTATTTTAAATTTTTGTCATGCCTTGTCACAGTATTTTCATGAGTGGGCATGTTTAATTTTATTTGTCACATGATTAATGGTACTTTCACCCTGTTAGAATTCAGTATATATAAGGTTAATACATAAATGTGGGTTTTACATTATCATTATTACTATTAATGATTGTTTTAATTTTTTGATATTTTGTAACCCATAATAATAAATACCGTGGCCTCATTCATCAAAATTCTAGTCTGGTGTTTTGTTTCTATAATAGTTTCATTTGTTTATTGCTGTCAGCTACATTACCATGAACAAAACAGGACCAAGGGCAGAAGCCTTCTGGTCATCACTTTTAACCAGTCTGTTCCCAATGTGCACCATTAACAATGGTACTCAGATATCTATCTTTTATAAGAGCACTTGTGTGAACATGTTCAGAAACAGTGATAAAGAGCATGAGCATGTATTTGTAGTGAAGCAGGACTCATTAAGGTAATGATACTTGCAGCTCGTATCTACCTCATTTAGAAACGAATAATTCTTATCATATACATATAGGTAATCACTTATGTTCATTTTAATGCGTATCCAATCTAGGAATATATTTGATTTCCTTCACATTTGTAATATGATCACTAGAATTAAAATGTTGATTTTGCAGCTTCAAATACCTAATGGGATCATCTTGTTTGCTAACACTCAAATATGAAGCTGCAAAATGAGCAGAACTGGTGGAAATTACACCATCACATGTCATTCCTGGTCTCCTAGCAACAAGCTGAAAAATCGACTCTGAGGCACATCACAACTAGCCATTAAAGCAATTAATATTCATTAGCACTTTCTTCAAATTTTGAGTGAAGATTTACCTGCTACAATATTGGAAATTGTATTGTATGAATGAACAGAGTGAATGTATTTCTGATACAAGTAGGAGACTCCATCCACATACATTTTGGCTCATTCCTATACCTAAACAGGCTCATAGATACAGTGCCTTGCGAAAGTATTCGGCCCCCTTGAACTTTTCTACCTTTTGCCACATATCAGACTTCAAACATAAAGATATAAAATTTTCATTTTTTTCTGAAGAATCAACAAGTGGGACACAATTGTGAAGTGGAACAAAATGTATTGGATATTTTAAACTTTTGTAAAAAAAAAACAAACTGAAAAGTGGGGCGTGCAAAATAATTCGGCCCCTTTAAGTTAATACTTTGTAGAGCCACCTTTTGCTGCGATTACAGCTACAAGTCGCTTGGGGTATGGCTGGGTCTTGGTAGATTTGCAGTGGTCTGATACTCCTTCCATTTCAATATTATCGCTTGCACAGTGCTCCTTGGGATGTTTAAAGTTTGGGAAATCTTTTTGTATCCAAATCCGGCTTTAAACTTCTCCACAACAGTATCACAGACCTGCCTGGTGTGTTCCTTGGTCTTCATGATGCTCTCTGCGCTTTAAACAGAACCCTGAGAAGCAAGTGCATTCATACAGAAACTTGATTACACACAGGTGGATTATATTTATCATCATCAGTCATCTAGGACAACATTGGATCATTCAGAGATCCTCACTGAACTTCTGGAGTGAGTTTGCTGCACTGAAAGTAAAGGGGCCGAATAATATTGCATGCCCCACTTTTCAGTTTTTTTTATTTTACAAAAGTTTAAAATATCCAATAAATTTCGTTCCACTTCACAATTCTGTCCCACTTGTTGTTGATTCGTCACAATTTTTTTTTTATTTGATATCTTTATGTATGAAGCCTGAAATGTGGTAAAAGGTTGAAAAGTTCAAGGGGGCCGAATACTTTCGCAATGCACTGTATATGTTCTGAAAATAAAAGTTGGTTATCAAGTAGCATGGGCGTTAATATAGACATAGTAGATACAGTGCTATGGGGCAGCAGGTTAAGGGGGCTTAATAAGGTGGAAGAACATGGTGTCTTTATCTAGGGATGTAGATGGCTTTCTGCTATCTACCACTACTATGTGGGTTCTCTCAGATCTGGCCCTATCATTTATGCCTTTAATTATTGCTGCTTACATTGATTTTTTGTTTCCTGTCATTAGGAGGTGGGTTTCCATCTTATTTTGCTATGGGGCCTCATTAATTCTAGCTATGCACCTGTCAGATACCAACAGAGGATATAAAAACAAGGCCCTAATAGGAAGTAGACACTACTTGACAAGAAAATGTACGTGGTAGTATTCTCCCAAAAATAAGTGGACAAGTGTTACTGCAGCAGGTATGTACAGTTCAAACCAGAAGTTTACATACACTATATAAAAAGACACATATGCATGTTTTTCTCACTATCTGATATGGAATCATAATAAATCTTACCCATTTAAGGTCAATTAGGATTAACAAAATTATTTCTATTTGCCAAATGCTAGAATAATGAGAGAGAGATTTTTTTAGGCATTTTTAATATTTTCTGCAAAGTCAAAAGTTTGCATACACTAGGATTACTTTGTGTTTAAACAATTTGGGACAACCCATATCATGATGTCATGTCTTTGGACGCTTCTGAGGATTTATTTTAATTCACACCAGAAACACACTGCTTCTGTGTGTAACATCAAGTCTAAATAAATCAGCCAAGATTTCAGGAAGAGAATTGTGGACTTGCACAAGTCTGGATCATACTTGGGTGCAATTTCCAGATACCTGAAGTTGCCTCATTCATCTGTACAGACAATTATATGCAAGTACAAAGATGGGAATGTCCAGCCACCATACCGCTCAGAAAGGAGATGGATTCTATGTCTCAGAGATGAAGTGCTTTGGTCTAACATGTGCATATCAACCCAAGAAAAAGAGCAAAAGACTGTATCAATTCTGTATCAACATGGGCTGAAAAGTCACCCTGCAAGGAAGAAGCCATTTCTCCAAAGGAAACATATAAAAGCCAGATTAATGCTTTCAAATGCACACATGAACAAAGACCTACATTTTTGGAGACATGTCCTGTGGTCTGACAATACTAAAATTGAACTATTTGGCCATAATGACCATTGTTACGTTTGGAGGAAAAAGGGAGAAGCTTGGAAGCCTATGATGACCATCCCAACTGTGAAACACAGGGGTGGCAGCATCATGTTGTGGGGTTGTTTTGCTGCATGAGGGACTGGTGCACTTCACAAAATAGATGGCATCATGAAGAAAGAAGATTAAGTATCAATACTGAAGCAACATATCAAGACATTAGTCAGGAAGTTAAAACGGAAATGGGCAGAAATGGGTCTTCTAAATAGACAATGACATGAAGCATACTGCCAAACTGGTTACAAAGTGACTTAAGCATAACCAAGTCAATGTTTTGGCGTGGCCATCACAAAGCTCTGATCTCAATCCTATTGAAAACGTATGGGCAAAGCTGAAAAGATAGGTGTGAGCAAGGTGACCTTCAAACATGGCTCAGTTACACCAGATCTGCCAGAATAAATGGGCCAATATTCCTAGCAACTATTGTGAGAAGCTTGTGGAAAGATTTCCAAAACCATTGACCCAGGTCATACAGTTAAAGGGCAATGCTACCAAATACTAATGTAATGTACATAAACGTTTGACTTTGCAGAAAGTAATAGAAATGACTTAACAAATTTCTTCTCTTTCATTATTCTGGCATTTGGCAAATATAAATCATTTTGATAATCCTAATTGTCCTAAAACGGGTTAGGTTTATTCTGATTTCATGTCAGATAGTGAGAAAAACATGCATATGTGTCTTTTTATATAGTGTATGTAAACTTCTGGTAAAAACTGTATGTTGACAGTCAGTACAGCAACACTGACCACGCAGTAGACAATGCAGCACTGGGTTTCCAAAGACTATGCAATGTACACAGAGATAGAAATGAAATAGTTTACACTGAAACACTAAGTAACCAAGACATATTTGCGAACTTGCTGGACATTCCTGTTAACTAAGATGCAAAAAGGATGGCATAGGGATGTCCATAAGTGTTGGACCTTTGTCCTATGTTATGGCAATACATTTACAAATGCGAGCCATGACATGGTTTTATCTGTTTCCACCTTTAGTGGCACTTTCTCTCATATCTTGGAGATATGGGGTTGCATAACGGCAATGAAACGAAGAGTCACCACTAAATGTCGATTAGTTGCATGTCTGGACTCTTTGTTGATGTGGATGGGATTCTCTCTACTGCTACTCATGTACCTTTCCAGTCTCATATTCTATTATGTCACACATACATTTCTGCATTTTTATTCTAGATTATTACAGAAGGTGTATAAATTTTCCAAAGGTGTGACCATTGTTTCTGGTGGAATTGTACTTGTCACCTGGTTTTCCAGTACTGAGCTGTTCTTGTTAATCATATCATGTTTCTAATGATGTCTTCTTTAAAAAGGGTCAATTGCAGATGTGATCTTAAACTTCTTGGAATTAGTTTTCCAAAGCAGCACTTTCAAATGTGTCTTAGTGCCTGACATGGGAGGCCCACTATCACAGGCCTCAGTGCCGTCTAGAAAATTAAAAAGAAAGATAGTACACAACTGGATCAATGCCAAAATAATGCAAGTTTATTTACATGTGAACCCACACTTACAGTTATTACTTACCTAGATTTTTGGATTGACAACTAATTTTGGTCTGATTGGTATGTATGTGACAATTTGTGTTGATCGAATCGTTCGAGAAAAGTTAAGTTCGAGTTGAACTTCTCAATTTTTTTAGAACTCGAGCCCAACCTAACATTTTACTGTTCGTTCGAGTAAATGTTTGCATTCTACATCACGTTCAATATGCTATTTTAATAGTTTTTAGGCTAATTAAATCAGTGTAAATTACGCCTGAAAGTAAAATCCTCTCAAAAATCTGGCTCGGTTTTTCCCTTGCAAAAGACCATTTCAGAGATATTGTAAAAAAAAATTTATTTCTCCCCCTGGTTGTCGGAAAATCCACATTTTTAAGATAATCCGTAGAAAACTATTCTATTTGTATCCGGGTTTTCTTTTTGTGGGAAAAGTCCATTTTTCAGAGATTTTCCTAAAAATTTTTATTCTCCCCCGGGTTTGTCAGAAAAGACCGCAGTTTCTTAGATATCTGAGAAAAACGTAAATTGTAGTCCTACTTTGGGTTTTGTAAATCTCAGGAATGAAGATTTGTTTCTAATCCTATTTGGGCATTTTGGAAATTAGAGGGATTTAAAAAACCCCTGTGTTTTTGCGTCTTTGCAGAAAATTTTTTTAATTAAGAGATGTGAAAAAAATCTTTAGACCTTTTTAATTTTATCTTTCCGAACATGGAGCAAATACAGGTGGCAAGAAAGAAAAAAGGGGGTGGGACGGGGCTAGGGGTATGAGAGAAGGCGCCCTTCCTTTTGCTCCAGATAACACGCCTGTCATCGCTCGATCGGTTACCTGTGAATATCAGCATTGACCAGCGTCGCCAATCTGATCTTCAGTGGTTATCGCAGCCTGCATCCACCGGTTTTACATCCTCGTCCTCATTATTGTCAGCATCCATCCAACCTGAAGCAAGAGCATCATAAAAGTCAACCCATGTACAGCCCATGTGGATAATCCTGTTCTGAAGAGCTCTTTGATACACAATGGGTTGGGGTCACAATTCATTTCAAAAGATCAAGAGGCCCAAAAGGGGAGTTTTGCTGTTTGCCCCCAAAATTGCTGATCCCATGAGCAGAAGGAAGCTGGTCAGTCGGAAAAAATCCCCAGGGGTTGGGAAAATCCCTTGCAGTCCCTGTGGCTCCTACCAGCCTTGGGGTGTAGCTGTAAAAATGAAAAGTCCCCTGTGTAATGTGATTATTTAAAAATTACTTCATCCAACGGTTCTTTTCACTAGTGTTGGGATTGGTTGGCTACGGATCGATCGTTAGTCGTAGTCGGCCCTTCGAAAAGGTTTTTCGTAGTGAGCATGATTATGCGCGATGCCCTTTAAAGTCTATGGGAGAGCACAACACCTTCATTATTAACCAAAAACAAGGTGGAGAAGCGAAATTAACACCCAAACGTAAAATGGATCGTGTACTCTTTGGCAACACACTTGGGTTTTAAAAAAGTCACAGAAAAAAAAGTCACAGACCATTTCTACCCCTGTCCGGGCCCCCACAGCATGACCAGGCCGGGAGTTACAGTGGGTGCGGTGAAACCCCAGATTGGGTGTATCTTTTAACACCCCAGGTTAAAATGCCTGATGCGCGCAACGAAAACTGTCGTGAAAAGCAGAGTGCGGAGGGGAAGTGTGAGAACTTCAGCCTTCCCTCTGTACCGTCAATACCTGGGTAGGCTTGCCCCCCGTATGAGTGGGGCCCAAATTTGAGTTTCACTTGGAAATTGGGGGGATAACGCTCCGTTCACCAGGTGCCTTTTTTTGGCATTCTTTTTCTCATTTTTTCAACGTGCTGGAGGAAATGGTTCTGTACTTTGTTCTTGCCCGTGCTCCATACCCCATGTCCTTGAATACCTACTTTGGTCAATTTTCCCTTCCTCCTTGTAAATTCGGGGAAATTTTTTTTAACGCTATTTTGTAATGCAAGTTTTTTAGTATTTAATTCTAGAAAAAACATTTTTAAAATGGATGGAATCCCCAGTCTTTTTTTCTCTTTTTTTCTTTGTAGTAAAGGGTTGTTCAATAGGGTTTGATAGCTATGTTAAAGATCTTGCAAAAAAGTCATTTTAATTGTGTCCATTAACAGTGTCCTACTTTCTGTTTCGACAGCACCATCACCTTGAGAAAATTTGACAATTGTGAAGAAAAAATGTCTGTTAGAAACAAACTTTTTTTAGAAAGGACCTGTAGTATAGGCTGTCAAAGAAAATGCCCCAAAATTCAAAGTGCCCTTGAGCCTTTTGGTCAATTGTAAGAAAAAATGTCTGTTAGAAACAACTTTTTTTTTAATAGGACCGTGTATTGCTGATTTAAAAGCAGCTGACCCAAAAAATTTAAAAAATGACTTTCCCCACTGTTAAAATTGTGAGGGAGAAATCCCATTAGAAGCCCATTTTGTTACAAAGGACCTGATTATTGCTGTATCTCACAGCTACATGACCCCAAAAAATTATAAATATGACTTCTCAGCCACTACTAAAAATTGTGAGGGAGAAATGCCCTTGAACCCAATTTCTTTTCCAAAGGCCTAATTATAGTGTTTTCCAGAACATGACCCCCAAAAATTTTCATTGACTTTACCCAAATTTTAAAAAAATTGTGAGGAAAAATGATTGAAGCACTTTTCTGTTAAAAAGGACCATGATTATTGCTGTTTCACAGCCCATGACCTAAAACCATTGACAATGCGAAAATTCTAAAGATAAGTGGTAAAGGGAAATTTCGGTGTTGTCATAAAAACCTTGCTGTCTTTTACAGTCTCCTCACAGCAAACCAGAAAAATAAAACTGTTGGGAAAGGAAAAAAAAATTGCAGTAGGAAATGTCATTTTAAAAAAAAGTTTTCAGAGGAATTTCTGTTTAAAAAGGAATGTGTTTTTTTAACTGCAACAAAATTTTCGGTTTGACTCGGAAATTTGGGGGCCCACAACTCATCGAGCCCTGCCTGATTATCGTGAAAGTAAAAACGATCCACATTATCTGTGGAAAGGGTGCGTTTGTCTGTATACTCCTCCAGTGTGCTAAAAGGTCGCTCAGATTGACGTGGTGTGGGCGGACAAAACCTCTATGGCGTGAGAGGCCGCTCGGGCCATTCGTCATTTTTGGTACCGAAGTCTTTTGGGGGTCCGGAACACATGCAAAAAAACATGGGTTTGTTGAGACGCAGTAGTCTTTGCACCATGATTTAAGTGACCTGTGTGTTGGGTGTGTCCCCTGCTTTGATGCGTCGGTGAGGTGGTAAAAAGATTCCGAGGTCACCCTTAGGTTCTGCCACCTTCCCTGCTGCTCCCCGCTACGCCTACTTGGCCTCTATGTGTCAGTCGCTGTGTTTTTCCACCGTGAATTTGGGGAACGTGAAGAGACGAAACAGATGTCTAGTTGATAATCAGCAAGGCCCCCCCTTTCCTGTTTTTACTCTCTATTTGGGGGGGGTGGAAGGAAAAGTGTGATTTTTTTTTTGTAGGGGGATCCAGGGGGTGGCCCCCCAGTAATGTTGTTTTTTGATGGCCTTAATGCGGGATCATGTTGGGGGAAATGGGGCATCAAGCATCATGTGAGAGTGGAGCCTTTATTTCCCAAGCCTCTGGGTCGAGGGGGACTAGCAAAATGATTTCCTCTCTTCCTCCCCCGCCTCAAATTCGCGCCAACCTCTTTCCAAGGCAGGGACGTCGGTAAAAAAAGGTTCTGGAAAACTCCTCCCCTCTCTCCCCGCTGCCTCCGGCACAGCTTTTAAAACGCCCCCGGGTTGTGAGATGATGCACCCTGGAGCTGATGCGCCACCTTGCATAGTCTGGGGGCCCCGAAAATGCCCAATGAAGACCCAGAAATTTTGAAAAAATTCGGGCCTTTTGGATTTGACGGAGAGAAAAGGGCCCCTTCCCCATCTGTGTCCTTTTCCTCCTCCGTCGCTGGGGGACCCTTTTTTTCAGAGTGTAAAAGTGTTCCCGAACTTAAAATATCACAATGCCTGCTGAAAGGGCTTGTCCCACTGACCCTTTTGGTGGCTTTTAAATGGGAAGGATGGGCGGCTCTTTCACCTGCTCCACTCTCGGGGGTTCAAAACCCCCCGGGTTCCTACGCTGTTGTCGGCCAAGTGTCATTTGTTTGCTTATGGCTTGCGCTGCTGCCACAAACCTGGAGCTGGGAGGGTGGAATTCCGCGTTTTGCCAGTAACAAAGAGACGGTTTTAAGGGGGGGCCGAGCTGACGTCAACCAGCCAGGGCGGGGCGAGCAGGGTGGAACGGCGGAAGTCGAAAATCAGACCTCGGCCTTCTTAGCAGGCATCCAGACCCCGGGTAGCTCTTTAGAAATTTTGGACGACAGGTTATGACTGTGCCCGGCAAGGGATGTGCTCCCGCCCACCGATCTTTAAAGGGCGGCCAGCAGATTTCGCCCGTTATCGCACCACCTTTCCTGGCACAAGGGTTCTTGTACCCAGCCAGCGCTCGGTCTCTTGCTTAGAGCCGTCCACATTGACCTGTGTGTGGACGGTCTCCAGGCAGTTAATTTAACACGGGCCCGGTCTTGGGCACGTGATGCCCCAGAGGGCCCTTTGGGGGGAAAAAAAGCCCTGCACCATCCCCGCGGTTTTGAAGAGGTGCGCCGAGCCGAGAGCCCCCGTCACCCCCCGGACATCCCCCAGCTCACCGTGAGCTGTCACAAAAATATAGCGGCCTTGGCCCTGCTTACTAGTCATGTGTCGTGGTGAGAGGACTTTTCCGGACAAGATGCGCCCCGCGCTTGAAATTTTAGATGACCTGGTGGCCCGGGCAGGGACGGGTTTTTTGGAAAGAAATGCCTGCTCGGATTGGTATTGGGGGCAAGCGAGGGCCATGACGTGGCGGAACCATCTGTGTCCCCAGACGGAAAGGCAACTTTCCAAGGCCAAAACCCGGCAATGCCGAATTTGGCTTTTGGTTTGGGTGGTTTGGGTTAAAGTGTTTTTTCTGCTCCCCAAAACCCGGAAAACAGAAGGTGGCTGGACTGGCCCTGTCGGCGTGCAGGTCGTCAAACGGGGAAAGGGAAGGGGTAGGATGGGTCTTGGGGTTTTTGTTTGGGATGGGCGACGGTGGAGGCGAAGCGGAGGCTGATCCCCGATCAGACCTGAGGAATGGCAGCTGAGGGGTTGGGGGTGGCGGAGGAGGAGGAGGCGGGAAAGGGGTGGACAGTGGTTTGGGGGCCGGCGTCGGTTGGCCTTTTTTTGGGCCCGTGTTCCCCCCATTTCAATCTGCTTTTGCTGCATGTGACTAGACATGTTTGGGGGTGGTTAAAACCCCTTAAGGTTCTTGCCTTACTTATGGTTTACGGCAAAAAGGGGATATGACATGTGGGTGAATAGAGGCTTGCTCAAAGAAGGCCCCGGCTTGAGAGGTCCTGGCCTTTTTGAGGGATAAGGAGGGGGGGGTTTTCGCTGCCCTGGGGGGCGGAATTTCAGCGGGGTTCTGCGACCGCCCTCTCCTTTTTTTTGGTGGGACCCCATTGACCTACCCATCGTCTTTCCCGTCCATGATGAAACCTCGAAGCAAATTCTGCGGAAAAGACCCTGGGATCCCAATGTCGCACATCATCATCTTTAACACAGGTGATTGGTCGTCCGACTTTTTTCATCCCGAAAGTGCGGGCTAAAACAAGGGGCATGCAAAGGGGTTGCCGAAACCCCCCGGGGGTTTTTGCCCATTGACCCGGTTCCTTCCCCTCCCTGATGGCTCAGTAACTGGGCGTCAGAGCAGACTAAATATCCCCTTTATCTTTTACATGCCTTCTGACCCCAACCGCATTTTGTTATCAAGAGGTCTTTAGAAAAAAGGATTATCCCAGTGGTGGGGACACGAGTTGACATTTGGGCTGTTCTGTTGGAGGATGCTGATGATGCTGATGACGACATTTGTGGGCCCTGACGCGGGACGAGGAGGTAAGCTGCTAGATGCAGGGTTTCTTAACCATGAAGGACAGATTGGGATATGTTCGTTACTTGATTTAAAGGCCCGCCCCCGCGATGAAGGGCCCGCGGGCCTGAATGATGATCCGCTGGCATGCTGTTGTCGCCAGCAGGGAAAGGGAGCCTTTTCTCGACCCTACCTCCATGTGCTCCCCACCTCTTTGCCGTTACCACCGCTTTTCGCCCCCTGTTCAGAAATAAAAAAATTTGGAAGGTTGGAAATTTTTGGAAGTCTTTATTTAAAGACGGCAAATCAATATTTTCAAATCCCTAAATAAAAAAAATTTGCTGGTTTTAAAATTTTAACTGAAGGTGTTATCAACAAATCTGCTGGGAAAAAGCCCAAAAAACAGTATTGTTTTGTTTTGGTATAAAAAAGGTATTTTTTGCCCCTTTCAATTCACGTGGTAAATATAAAATTGCTGTTTAAGATTTAGTAGATGCTGCATCAATGAAAGTGCTGGGTGCGCAAAAAGTCAAAAAAAAGTAAGTATTTGTTTTGGTATAATAAAGGGGTATTTTTTGACTTTCAATTCACTGTGGTGAATATAGAATTGTGTTTTAAATTTACGTAGTGCTGCGTCAATGAACAGTGGGGGTGCGCAAAAGTAAAAAAACACGAATGTTATGTTTTGTTATAAAACGGTATTTTTTGACCTTTCAATTCACCTGTTTTGAATATAGATTGGTTTTAAAGATTTCGTAGATGCTGTGTAATAAAACAGTGAGGGGTGCGCAAAAAAGTCAAAAAACACTAACTGTTATGTTTTGATTAAAACGGTATTTTTTGCACCTTTCAATTCACCTGTGGTGAATATGAATTGTGTTTTAAGATTTACGTAGATGCTGGGGTCAATAAACGTGCTGGGTGCGCAAAAGTAAAAAAACACAAACTGTGATGTTTTCGTCGTTCCGGGTATTTTTGGCAACAAACAACCTTGCTGACTACAAGATTGTGGTTTGTAATTTAAGTGAAAGGTGGATATATCAACAGTCACAGGTGTAAGGGGTAAAATGAAAACCTATCTGAAATGTATATGTAAAAAAGGGAGTTTTGCAGTAACAAAGAGCCCTGCAGTTATAGAAATGATGTTTTCCAAAAAATTTCGGCTCCCCAATATCCAGGAAATATTTCAATACAAACTTTTAATAATAAAAGATTTTCCATACAATGTCTAACTAATTTGGGGGAATTTACCCAGTGTTCTTTATAGTTTGGTTGTCTGTTTTTCCCCGCCCGCGGGCCCCCGCCCCCCCCGCCCCCCGTCGTGAATTTTTCAGGGGTAGATGCTGCTTTAAAAATTCTCTAGCTAACTACAAAAAATGTTCAAATCTCTAATATAAATAAAAAAAAAATTGGAAGGATACAGTAAAAATGAGGTTTCTCTGTGCAGAATAGGGCTAATTTCGTGGGTGTTTGGGGACAGGCAGAGCGCAGGTCCTTTCCTATGGACGCTGAGAGCAATGAGGTGAAACAGGAAATGCTGTTCTATGTAAAAAAGAGGGCATGTGATTTTTCCGCCTTCGCAACCCTACACATCCCCGTCATGAGTCGCCCCAAAACTCTCCCCTGCTCTATTCTGTAAATTTATTTGCTGGCCCAAAATTACAGGAAGCGCCCAAAAAGGCGTGATCTTAATAGATGATGCACGGGGGTTTTAAACCTTTAATTATCGATGATCTGGAAATTTTGATCACCATAAAAAAACCCTTTCGATTTCAACTTTGTCGATAAAAAACGCTAACACTATTCAGCAGCCTTTGCTTACGATGCCCCTTTAGTGGAGAAGAGGAAGTGATGGGGTGTGTCGTGCGGGTCCGGCATCAGAAAAGGGGGAGAAGTAGTTGTACAAAATCCGTGAGATTACTGCGCCGCCGGGTCAGTGGGGCGGGGAAACATGCTATAGCTTACGGGATCAAAAATGTCAGGAACCCGTGAGGCCTGGGTTTTTTCAATCAGCCTTGATTCACCCCAGCGCGTAATTTTAGATCATGGAATCTGCCGGACTAAATATTAAACAACTGCTTTAGTTAATTGTGAAAAAGAGTCAAAGGGGGAAAACCCCCGCCACAAAAATCAAGTTCGTGTGGACCCAAAATTCGCCACCCCAGAGCGAAGGGTTTCCTCCCGCCGCCCGGAAAACGGAGGACGAAAAAGGAACCAAAGGGAAAAGGGACCTGGTGGGAAATGGGCATCAAAAGTGTTTCCAAGTGAAGCTCACTTGCCCCCACTCAAGGAAAGAAACCCGAACTCCTTGAGACCATTCATGCAAAATTTATGTGCAAAATCAATTTCAAAAATATTCCATTTTTACTTAAACATAAGGATGTAATGGTGCTTCCCCAGATTTTTTCGAAATTTTTATATGGAGGGAAGTGGTCCCGTTTAGGCAGAAATTTTAAGCGAACACGGGCTTGTGTCTTTTGAGGAAGGCTCGAGGGGTTTAGCTCAACTTACGGCATTCACACACTGCTTGTCCAAAAGTCGCGTTGTGCGTCATCTGGGCTTCCCCCTCAAAAAATGTTTTTCAGTTCTTCGTGCAAAATTTTTTTGGGAGTGTGCATATGGCATTTTTTTGGTTTTGGGTCATGGCTTTAAAAGGGCAGAAAAAGTCATTTTCCCATAAGAAAACTCTTTTTTGAAAAAAATAAAATTTCTTTGGAAAATTTTATTCCGAGGGTAATTAAGGGCATTTTAGCTGGTTTGGTGGTCAGGTCACTGTAAAAGACACCAATAGTAAAGGTCGTATTGAAAAAGAAACTTATTTCACATACTCATTTCAAATGTCACAGGCCTCAAGGCAATCAAATTAAACAGCGGTTCCTGGGTGGCACCCTCCGTGATCCACGTTCCAAATCAAAAGTCAGCAATTTCCTTCCACACACTTAATTTGACAGTAGAATGCAGGAATTTGAGACAGGGCTCATTGACCAACTGGAGACATCTGTTGCGTCTTCTTCACGTTGTAATGTTACTGTGGAACAACATCAGGAACGTGACAGCAGTAGAATGGCAAGTAGTCATAGCAGCAGCAGCAGCAGCATTGGAAAAAATCTTGTTTAAAATAGTCAATTTCTTAGTGAAAAATTTTATTCTGAGGGTCCATAAGAGCATCTGTGCTGGTTTTAAGGTCATGCCGCGGTAAAGGACTCCGATAGTCAATGTCCTGTTCACTAAAATATTGGTTCAAATACTTATTTCTTCTTGCAAATTTTATTTTGTGGGTCCATAGGGGTATCTGTGCTGGTTTTGTGGTCATGCTGCAGTAAAGGACAGCAACAGTCAATGTCCTGTTCACTAAAATATTGGTTCAAATACTTATTTCTTCTTGCAAATTTTATTCTGAGGGTCCATAAGGGCATCTATGCGGGTTTTGGGGTCATGCTGCGGAAAAGGACAGGGATAGTCAATTTCCTGTTCAATAAAATATTGGTTCAAATACTTATTTCTTCAAGCACATTTTATTCTGAGGGTCCATAAGGGAATCTGTGCTGGCTTTGGGGTCATGCTGCAGGTAAGGACAGCGATAGTCAGTGTCCTCTTGGTCACTAAAATATTGGTTCAAATACCTTTTTCTTCCGGAAAATTTTATTATGAAGATCCATAAGGGCATCTGTGCTGGTTTTGGGGTCATGCCGCTGTAGAAGAAACCATCAGTAAAGGTCTTATTGAAACAAAGCTTATTTCACATGCATCACAGGTCATCAAAATGAACAGCACTTACTTGGTGGCCAGCCTCTATGACCCACGTTCCAAATCAAAAGTGAGAAATTTCCTTCCACCCACACAAATTGACAGTAGAATGGAAGAATTTGAGACAGGGCTCATTGACCAACTGGAGACATCTGTTGCTTCTTCTTCATGTTCTAATGTCATGGTGAGACAACGTCAGCAACGTGACAGCAGTAAAATGGCAAGTAGCTGTAGCAGCAGCAGCAGCATTGTAAATTTTTTTTTTTAAATAGTCAGTTTCTTATTGCAAATTTTTATTCTGAGGGTCCTTAAGGGCATTTTTGCTGGTTTTGGGATCCGGCTATTTTAAAATGGATGCCAGGGGTGCTAAGAGGGCAGTATTCCTGTCAGGGGCCCTAATCAAAAAGGGTCCCGGTGATATGTTAAAAATAGGAAGTAGTAATGGGTGGGCGCCCCATTTGATTTAGCTGCATGTGGCCATGAAACGGTTAATAGAGGACTGACAGCAGCCCTGGCTCTCACCGCACCCACTCTAACTACAGCCCTGCCAGCTGAACCTCTGTGTTTCCTGTTGGGATGTTCTTGCTGCCACCACATACAGTATATCACAAGTTCTTGGTCCCTGGTGCAAAAAGTGATAGGGGTCTCCTTGCAGTTTCCATGTGCCATTTCCAATACCGGTGACTTGTTTTGTGTAAAAGGGGCCAGTAGCAGCTGCTACCGCTGTACCTGCTTTGGCTACGCCGTCCTCATCTATTCAGTTAGCCGTTGAAAGGAATGAATTATATTAGCCAGTGAATTTTGTTCTGTGACTCTTAGGCTATGTTCACACGGCAGTAATTGCGGGACGTATTTCTCCCCGCAATTACGCCGTGTGTATGGGGGCGGGGCGATGCGGGGGGGGGGGAGGGCGGCAGCCCGCCAGCCCCATCGACATTCATTATTCACGGTGCGTATACGCTGTGAATAATTGACATGTCACTTCTCTCCCCGCTCGCTGTATTGTGTGAGCAGGGAGAAGAGACGTAATCCATAGTTCTCTATGAGAACTGTAGATTACCGTAATGACTTTGACGTATCTCGCCCCGTATTTAGCGCAGTACAGCACGAAATACGGGGCGAGATACGTCCCATTTTAAGCCGGTTGAACATAGCCTTAGAGACTAATTGTCTTGACTAAGAGGTACCACGTATCCAGTTTACTGTTGTGGATGGTAATTCCAGCTTCTCCTCACCTGTTTGGGTCTAAAAATTAACCTGGTCTTCCTCTCCCATTGACTTCAATGGGGATCGATAATCAATCGCAATTGTAAATCGACACAATATTCTTCAAAATCGGTAATTGCCTAGATCGCAATATTTTTACTTATCGCTCATCACTACTCATCACTAGTCTTGACTACTGTAACTCCCTACTTATTATTCTCCCTCTCTGTAAACTCTCCCCTCTTCAATCTGTCTTGAATGCAGCAACCAGGCTCATCTTTCTTTCCACCCACTATACTGATGCTTCTCCCCTGTGTCAGTCAACTTATATGGTTGCCCATTCAGTACTGAATATACAGGAAACTCATTCACTCTCAACATAAAGCTCTCCACAGTGTGCTACACCCTCCTTAAATCACTCCGCCCTCATCCTGTCTAACACCTTACGATCTCTCCACTCTGCTGATGATCTTGAACTACATGCATCAATCATCCGAACCTCCCATGTCTGTCTCCAAAGCATACCTATTTTAAACTATTCTCCTCACACACTGCAGGAGAGCAATTAAGTCCATGGTTTGCCTCATCCTTTTCAGGCAAGACTCTTGCACTGTTTACATTAGAACATGCAAACACCTCTCAGGGACCAAAAGGAGCAGAACATAACTGGTGGCTAGCCACCACATTAGCTGCACCAGAATTTGTAACAGTAGCTCTACTCTCAAGGTAGCTGCCAGTCACTGGATACATTACCTGTGGTACTTGTACTGTTGTCCACCATTACCACTAAGGGTCAGCAACTTGCACATTACCATCACATTCACACAGTGTGCTGGGGTCAAAGGCAGACACATTTGCCAACTGGAAACCAAACACCTCACACATAGTGGCAGGGCACTTATATGTATAGGTTTTTACAACAGGAGGTGCCGAGGATATCTGAGAATGTACCAGTAGCACATTTCTCCAGATTGTTATCAACCACAGGACACACATCCTCTGTGATACTCCTAGCACTGTTAACCACAAACTCTATGATATACTTGAGTTAGTCTGCTCTACTGCTGGGGCTGTCATTTCTTCAGAAGCTAGTTCACACTCTGCATTTACTCCACACATAGCCCTGACAGCCATTGCCTCCAGGGGCAGACCTGAGCTGCTCTCCTCAACTACTATAGCTGCTGCATCTCTAGCTGCTTGTTCACATGTGGCCTCTAGGGGCGCACCTGAGATACAACCTGCTACTGTTTTACCTGCAGTGTTTTTAGCAGCTAGTTTATATTTGGCAGTAACTAGAGCAGACTATGTGAACCAGCTACCCTCCCTCTGCTCAGGTAGTGGGTGAGAGCAGAGGACGAGAGCTATTTATTACAGGAAATTTATCTCATGACATTTCCTATGGACAATATTGAACTTAACGGTTTCTGAAATATGACCATAAGACTTTTCAGTCCATAATAAAGCTGTGTGTCAGTCTTATCAACCATCAGGACTGTTCCCCACTCTCAGGACTCTCACTCGGCAGCTTGTCTGTGCTCCATTTAGCCCAACCACATCGTCACATAGATACAGGCACATCTACAGTACAGTCCACCATACCCCATAGTCCAAAACAGGTTGTCACACACAACAGGGAACAGTTTTCCCTGGGTCTTGCGGCCATCTTTTGGAATCTCCTTCGGGGACTGTCCAATCAGCAGGGGTGGAGCTCCACCCCACCTGGGCACTCTAGGGCTGTGGGCTGTAACTGCTCCGGCATCGTCCTCGACCGGGGACACTCAGACACACACCTGCCTGCTCTATAGCACCCCCGGCACAGCTCCTCCCGCTAGACAGCAGCGGCCACTCTCTGCCGCAGAGGCTAGTTGCCTCTAACAACAAACAGATCCATTTCTTTCGGACACTTCATTTTGCTGGGACTTAACATCATTTGGGATGATGACGATGGCCTCCAGTCAGGGAAATCCTCATGCACATTACCCACATAATTCCACCAACAACATAATTTTTTAAACCCAATTCATCATTCATTTCATGTACTCTTAAACCATTCAAATATCTTTTATATATTACCAATACTGTACCTCATTAACACAAATTATAAAAATCCACATTCTATAAAAACCTTACAATTAATAACCCCCCCCTATATAACACCCCCCATATATTTTTGCCCCACCCCCCCCCCCCCCCCCCCCCCCCCCCCCCCCCCCCCCAAATATTTTTTTTAACCCACTTCCCCCCTGCCTCAAATTGTGCCTGGAGCTGTCGGTTGTCCTCCTGTATCTTGGCAGTCAGCTGCTCAGTTTGTTGCGTTACCTGCATCAACTGGGCGAGCAGCTCTTTCATGGCCCAACAAAAAATTTTTAGGCAGCAGCACAGTCTCTGTACTGGGCTTTGTCCTCCTCTCTACACTGAGAACGCAGTCTCTCTTAGCAGCACAAATAGTTAGGCCTCCCGCCTTTTAATTTTCGCTGCAGCAAGCCTTTGCACTTTCACCTGTGCCAATTTCAATCGTGCCAGTTCTTCCAATTGACGCTTCACACATTTTGGGACGCCATCTTGGCCGGTGTCAGGGGTCTTTCAGTTAACAGATTGACATTTTTGGTAAACGGTTCTGGCACATATGTCACTCCAACAATAGTTTCAAACTGGTCTCAGTCAGCTGTATTCAGGCACCAGTTACAGGAAAGAAAATATACAAAATTAAACTCTTGCCGTCCATCCACTAACTAAACATTAGAGACTCCCTCTTTAACCTTGGTCTTGACATACTGCCAGCACCACAAAAAATTTTACTGCTTCAACCTGCAAGCAGAAACCACACCTAGATTATCTAGAGTACCAGGTTTTTTAAAGGCCTCCAGGGACCTGCAAAAAGCCTTTCCCAGAACATGGTGAGTAGACACCCAGGCACCAACCCAACACTTTGCCTACTCCTAGATTGGCTGAAACAGCCATACTAAAGTTAAATGACTCTTAACTAGTGAGGAGCGATTGGGTCAACTATCGTTATCGAGTCGATAGTCGAGATAGACAATTTATATGACGTTAGCGATAGTCGATAACAAGATTATCCATTAAAGTTGTGGAGGAGGAAAACAGCTTCATTCTTAACCCAAAACAGGGGTGGAGAAGCTGGCAGAGTGATTACACAAGCTGTGTTTAGGCAACAACTACTGTGTGTGTTTCTTCATTTCAAAACGCTTTATTGAAAAACATGAAATAAATACAGGTATGCACCGAAACACAGAGACCGAGAAAGTCTCAACTGTAAAAATTGAACAAGCGGTTTTAAGAGTAGTAATCATCCATCACATTATAAAAGGCATAAAAGTTCGTAACATTAATCTAAACAGTATCTAGATACAAACAAATACGGTTATGGCAAGAGTATCAGTTTAATCAGGAATGAGTATAAAGGAATTAAAGGTCAGACCGATGTTGCCAAAACAACTGTAAGGGGTGTCAACAAGGGAACCCCTTCATAAATACTCATAATGAATCAAAATCATTTTTTTCTTTAATAGAGGACTGAGAGTGGAGACACTTAAAAGAAATAAAAGGGGGAAAGAGATAAGTGGGGGAATATTGGGGGCGCGGAATTCTACAAGTGGTGCAAGAGACTCCAGGTGACTAAACAACAATGGTCGTCCTAGGCGCTAGTAGGATGACCAGCAGGTACCCAATGGTACTACCCCTAGGCCATTTAACTCAGAAAAGTACGAAATACCGGAGAGGACTGAAAAGAGGAGCCCAAGGGGGTACACATTTCAGCCATTGTCGCACCTGTCCGTCAGAGGTCGCCAAGATGCTCTCATGTAGCAAATGTGAGTACCTCCGACATCCACTCCGCTATTGGGGGAGTCAGGGGATCTCCAATGGTCTAGGGTGACCCGGTCTTGGCGGGCCTGCAGAGAATGGCGACAATGAGCTCTTATAGGGGACAATTCGGCATATCGGACATAAAAGAAGTGCCCGCCTCAGGGTTCCTCGGGAACTCAGACCAGTTACTCTCTACTGAGGTCATTAGACATCATCAGAACCCTTTCAGGATCGGCAGCTCCCCATATATTGCAACATAGTCCCTATTTTCTTCCCCACATCTCCACAGCAAAGATCCTGGCACTTGTGGGAACCATTGATGAATTAGATAGGGATCCCTATACCACCGAGAACGAAACTTTGAAGCACGTTTCTTGTGCCTGGAGGCTATGACTGCTCTGTGGGTAAGGGGTTAAAGCACCGGTGCACTGATCTTGCGAGAAGGATTGCTAATTCCGCCTCCAGCTTTACAAAGAACGGAGAGTACTCATCAGGAGTAGCAGACTAGCGCTTTTGTAAATAAGGAGATAGTTTTTTGTGTTTTTTTTTTTTTTTTTGCCTAGGAGGGGCATGTATGAACATAGCTGCTCAAAAGGACGAAAAGAGGTCTGGTAAGTCCACAGTATCCTTTATAGAGGCAAAAAATGTGGAATTGGGCATATTGAAAAAACGAAAGCGGGCTATGGTTAACTTACGCGGGGGGAGAGAATGAAAAGGGATAATCTTGGGGGCCAAAGTATCAGATTATATAGTCACAATGGATTACGCTTAGAACCCCCCAAAAAGAGAGGAGGCTGTAGACCTGGGGGGTAATATAGGAATATCAATATTGGAGAAAAGGTCCAGATCTATCTATGTGGTTGTAAGAGAGCCTAAATGTCACAATCGTTTTTAGGGTGTGATACGTAGTAAGGAAAAGAGGGGATATTTCCTCCATAGAAGACAGGTCCAGATCTAAGGGTGCAGCGATGCAGGGACACGGGGCATATGGCACCCGCCAATGGACCCCACAGTTTGTGGCCACCCGGGCACACCAGATCAAGAATTTAGAATATTGCAGCCGCCTATAGTATCTTTTACAGGTCGGGAGACCCAGGACCCCTCTGCACTCTTATGTCTAGTTAAAAACACTTTGGCCAGCGTGGTCAGGCCAATTGGCCAGACAAAAGCCGTAAAGAGGGCGTTGAATCCTCTGCCAAAGGAAGTTAGGATGTTTACCGGGATGGTCTGAACTAATTAGAGTAAGCAGGGTAGGGATGGTCATCTTTAGAATTATTTACTCTGCCAAACCAAGAGAACTCCATCCTTACCCCAGCCCTCTGGTCCGAGGGAAATCGTTCCGACAGTAGCGGTTCGAAATTAGAGCTGAAGGAGTTTTGAAGGTCCTAGGAATTTTAATACCTAAATAGCAAGTGACCCCTTTCGCCAGGCAAATGGATAGAGGACTTAAGCAATTGAGAACGCCAATGGGAAGGTTGATACCAGGGCTTCGGATTTAGAGACTTGTTGACCTTGAAATCTGACAAGAGGCTCGAATGTTCCAGCTCGGACATTCAGCGCCGGCCTAGAGGTCAAAGGGTCATTACGTAGACCAAGTGATCGTCAGCGAAGTGTACACTTTTACTCCATGGCCCGATCGCCCATCCTCTGATGTCCGGGTTTAGAACGAACAGCGGTTCATTCAGGTTTTCCATCACCATAATCATATAATAAAGGTGGAGGGGGCATCCTGAAGTACCAGTATGTGATACTAAAGGGGTAAGATAAGGAAACATTAATTTTAAGTTGAGCTGACGGGAGTAGAAAGGGCCATAACCCTGGCCACAAAAAGACGGTCCCCATCCCCAGACGCCGAAGTGAAGCCAGAGAGAAGACCAGGAATTCTGTCAAACGCTTCTCGGCATCCAGGGAAAGGGATGAGATGGCCCGAATTTGCTCAAAAATTCGGTTCGGGGTCACTTCGCAAATTTTTCGACAAAAATTCGTTTCGGTCCGGAATTTACTCGGCACGAATCGCTGTTAAAAAAAAAGCTTTTTCCAGGCTGACCAGAGCCTGCAGGGTGCTGTAGATGTAGAACGTTGTGCGATTGCTTAATTATGCAGTAGGTGCTTGGTGTGGTATCATACAATGTTGTGTTTTAGTATGAACGCACATGATGCCGCCGCTCTTAGAATCGCTTCACTATAAAAATTCCCTGGGCACTTAGAGGGCAAAACTGACCAAAAACTCACAAGCGGGAATGTAGCCTGATAAAGTCATGCTAGCAGAAAGCTGGAAGAAAACAAGCTGAGAGCTCAGGTGGGCAAACATAGTGATAGAGTGTGGAAGGTACGCGGCGAGCCACAGCAGCATGAGGTCAGGCAGTGGCACAATGACATTCTGGAGGCGGGCAAACAAGTATTAGGCCACAGTAGTGGCACAATCACACAGTGTGGAGGTCATGGCGAGCAGCCGCATGAGAGTCAGCAGTGGCTCAACTGACATTCTGAGGGCGGCAAAACAGTATTAGGCCAAAGGTAGTGGCACCCAATCCACACCAGTGTGGAGGTCACGGCAGGCTGCAGTATGAGGTAAGACAGTGGCACAATGCATTCTGGAGGTGCAAAAACATTATTAGGCCACAGGGTTGGCACAATCACACGTGTGGTGGTCCACGGCGGCAGCAGTATGAGGTCCAGGCAGTGGCACAAGACATTATGGAGGCGGCAAACAGTATTAGGCCACAGAGTGGCACAATGATTCAGTGTGGAGGTCACCTTGCGGCAAGCAGTATGAGGTCAGACAGTGGCCAACAATGACATTATGGAGGCGGAAAACAGTATTAGGGCACAGAGTGGCACAATCACACAGTGTGGACGTTCCCGGCAGGCAGGCAGTATGCGGTCAGACAGTGGCACAATGGCATTCTGGAGATGGAAAACAGTATTAGGCCACAGAGTGGCACAATGCTACAGTGTGGAGGTCACGGGGGTGGGGTGGGACGTGAGGCAGAGTATGAGGTCAGACAGTGCACAATGACATTATGGAGGCGGAAAACAGTATTAGGGCACAGAGTGGCACAATCACACCCCTCCCCCAAAAAAGGGGTGTGGCTAGGTCACGGCGGCAGCATGTCACTGAGGTCAGACAGTGGCCAATGGCATTTGGAAGTGGGCAAAACAGTATTAGGCCACAGAGTGGCACCGAATGATCAGTGTGGAGGTCACGGCTGGCAGCAGTATGAGGTCAGACAGTGGCACAATGGACATTTGTGGAGGCGGAAAACACAGAATGTAGGGCACAGAGGGCACAATCCAACAGTGTGGAGGTCACGGCCAAGGGCAGCAGTATGAGGTCAGACAGTGGCACAATTGGCATTTGGAGGTGGCAAAACAGTTTAGGCCACAGAGTGGCACAATCTCAGAGTGTGGAGGGTCACGGCGCAGCAGTATGAGGTCTAGGCAGTGGCACAATGACATTATGGAGGCGGAAAAAACAGTTTTAAGACTCAGAGTGGGCACAATCACACAGTGTGGAGGTTCACAGCGGCTGCAGTATGAGGTCAGGCAGTGGCACAATGACTTTTGGATGGCTCGGCAAAACAGTATTAGGCCACAGACGTGGCACAATGATACAGTGTGGAGGACACGGCGGGCAGCACGTATGAGGTCAGACGATCAGACAGTGGCACAATGGACATTATGGAGGTTGGAAAAACAGTATTGGCACCAGAAGTGGCACATCTCACAGTGGGAGGTCACAGCGGCAGCAGTATGTTTTTTTATTTAAGGTCAGGAGTGGCACCAATGACATTATGGAGGCTGGGCAAAACAGTATTAGGCCACAGAGTGGGCACAATGATCAGTGTGGAGGTCACGGCGAGCGCAGCCAGTATGAGGTCAGACAGTGGCACAATGACATTATGGAGGTGGAAAAAACAGTATTAGGGCACAGTGTGGCACAATCACACAGTGGAGATCACGCGGCAGCGTATGAGGTCAGGGTCAGCAGTGGCACAATGCAACTTCGGAGCTGGCAAAAAAGGAGTAGGGCCCATAAGAGTGGTACAAGACACAGTGTGGAGGGCACGGCAAGGAGCAACAGCCAGCAGCATAAGGTCAGACGTGGCACAATGGACCACAGTGTGGAGGGTTACGGCAGGCAGCCACGGCGCAGCATGAGGTAAGGACAGTGGACACAATGAAAAGAATTTCTGGAGGTGGCAAAAAAAACAGGAGTAGGCCACAGTGGGGAGGGCCCCACGGCAGCAGCCACGAGCAGCCAGCCATGAGGTCAGGGGACAGTGGCACAATGGACACAGTGTGGAGGGCACGAACCAGGATTCACAGACGGCACATGAGGTCAGAGAGAGAGTGGCACAATGGACATTTTCTGAGGTGGCAAAATAAGTATTAGGCACAGAGACGGCACATGGAAACCCTGAGAGCGGTGGTCACGTCGGCAGCAGCATGAGGTCAGGCAGTGGCACAATGACAGAGAGTGGAGGTGATGACTGGAGCAACAGCATGAGGTCAGAGAGTGGCACAATGACATTCTGGACGGAGGCAAAAAAGTCCAGGCCGCCTGGAGTGGCACAATGACACAGTGTGAGATGTCCGGCAACAGCAACAGCAGAAGCAAGCATGGAGACATAGAGTGGCACAATGGACAGAGTGTTGAGGTGGGTTGGCAATACCAGTCCATGGTAAAGACGGTGGTAGGCCAGGATGGAGAACTGATCAGCAGATGTGCTGGCATAGGGGTGGAGGCATCAGAATAGTGGCTGAGGAAGGTAGTTTGAATTGACCCAGGACTTGACGACCTAAAGGCATTGGTGTGTGGAAATTCCTGGCCGATCCACGCTCTGTGATTATCTTGACAAAGGTCAGTCGTTCAACATTTCCCAAGTGGACAAGGTGGGTTACTCCTTGGGGTAACGATGGCCCCCGCCGATGGAACACCGTATGATGCACACTTACTGGCCGGGGCAGGGCAGCTTCTCCACTGCAAACTCGGCAAGTTGCGGCCACACACTCCAGTTTGGAAGCCCAGATAGGTACACGCGGATCTTGCTAATGGGTGGCAGAGTGCTGTCCAAGTGGCCACAACTGTTGGTTCAGGGAATGGCTCCAGGTTCCTGCTGCTGCTGCTGCTGGTGACTGCCCTCCTCCACTAGGCGGGTGAAGGAGCTGCCTCATTTGTGAATCCAGACTTAGGTTACTGCTGATGGAGCTGGTACGGCTCCTAGCCCCCACCTTCCCCCAGCAGACGCGGCGTAGTACGTGTGCGCTGAGGATACCCCACCCGTTCAGACCTGTCAGAGGAGGGACGATGACGCACATAGGCAGGGCCAACTGATCTACGGAGGATTTCCCTATTAGTATTTGAGTTTGTCTTCCCTCTCAATAGCTGGGAAAAAGGCTCCCATTTTGGACTGTAGAGAGGGTTCCAATAGGGTGGTGAGCCGGAAGTCATCCCTCTGCCGGATGCATGACTATTCGGCTGTCAATAGCCAGGCAAATAAGGCATGCTGCGGGACATATGAACAAGTGACTCAGAGGGGCTCACTGCCGACATTTCCAGTGTATACTGCCACGGTGCTTGGGAGTCATATGCCTCGTGTTCCTAATCTCCATCCACCTCCTCCTAGCTGCTCCAGCTCCTCCTTCTTGTCACCTGGTAGAAATTCCACTCATTTCACCAGACAATGGCTTTCTGAATCCAAGTCCTTCCTACCTCCTCCTCCTCCATTTCAGTCCCAAGGAATCATGTGGCCACGAGATGTAGTCGCCACATCTCCAGTCCCTGCCCAGACAGATTTTTCAGAATCATGTTCCAGGAATGAAGCGTGGAAATGCGTTATTCATCCCCGTAGTCCTGATCGCGACTGACAAATAACGTGGCCTCCTTGAATGGCCTCAAACAAAACGGCAGGTGTTCACGCCATGAGCTGCCACTGGCTGACAGTCAAAGTTACTCAGGGGAGTAGGTACTTCTTTCTGCCTGGAAATCATCAAAAAATCGTTAATGGTCCTTTCTCTGTTCATACAGTCGGTCCAAACATGTGCGAGCTGGGAATTCCAGCGGGTGGAAACATAGCATATCAGAGCGTGGTTGGCGGGAGGCGTACTGCCGCTGCAACTCGAGGAGGGTGTTCTGGTTTGTAAGAATGGATAAAAAAAAGTGCAATGCACAGTTTTCCTGGCATTTTTCAGAATGATTCTGAAGATCGGTGGAAGACTTCCAGGAACCTTTTTCAACCAAGATTGAAACACGTGTGCGCCATGCGCCCATGGACCATCCTCCTCGGTGCAGCGCCGGACACCATGTTCCTCCCATTGTCCGTTCCATGGTTGACGATTTGCAGTTGGCGCGGAGAAAAAG
The DNA here is from genome assembly GCA_025379985.1 of Phyllomedusa bahiana. Classification (NCBI taxonomy): domain Eukaryota; kingdom Metazoa; phylum Chordata; class Amphibia; order Anura; family Hylidae; genus Phyllomedusa; species Phyllomedusa bahiana. The sequence continues at coordinate 23,786 of JAODAL010012175.1, read as the reverse complement.
CCACACATCGATTTCTTGCTGCATGACGCGGAAGCAGTTTCCTCCCCTGTGTGACTTCGTTCGCCGAGCAAAGCTAGGTGTAGAACTGCGTGACACCGCTGTGCCCTACACATGTGGTAAGATGGAGCCAGTACCTGTGGAGCTGAGATGGTGGTGGTGGTGGAGGAGGAGGAGGCGGACATTGGCGAGGAGCAGCAGTTTGACAAACGTGGAGGAGAAAGCGGCGTCTCTGTCCCTAAGTTGTTGGTGTGCATGGGCAGGGAAGCACATTAACCCAGTGGCGTAAAGGACATGTTACTGGCCCTCGACCGTAGTTACAGCTCCAGGACTAACGTCCGCGGCTGACGTGTACTACCTTGGAACAAACCGATAAGCTCCAAGGACTGACCCACTTTACTGTTCTACATATTTATGAAGTGATGGTATGCCTTTTGGAAAAGAAATTACGGCTTGGAACTCTCCATCTCGGCTCGGACAAGCCATAGTTCATGAATTGTGCACGAGTCAACCATTTGGAAAGGGAGGGAATGCTTAGTACTAACCAACTTGGACAGGAGCACGGTCAGCTGCTGCCTCCTTTGGATGGTTGGACGGATACTGTGATACTCTTTACAATGCCTCTCTGAACGACTGATGGCGCCATGTGTAAGCGAGGTGAAGGAGCATCGGGACCGGAGAGGATGTCAAAGAGAAACAGCTGACTTCTGCAGAGGTGGTGGAGCCTTGATGGCTGACTTGAAATGGGCATGAGTTGCCACTGGCCGCTGCTGCTGTTTTTACTGCAGCGGAGATGGACCACCACATCTGAGCCACGTGTTTCTCCAGGCCACAGGATGAATGGTGACGCTGATGTGTTGACGACTGGGAGTTGTGCAACGTTAAGCTCCCTGGCCAGCTTCACTTTCTGCCCACAGTTCTACATATACCCCATATTCGGCTCCTCCGGTGTATTAGCAAAGAACTGCCACACCGCCGAGTAGTTGAATTTTTACCGCCAACGCTCCGCATGAGTGACTACTGCGCCCGCTTGCCTGCTAAGCCCCTGTGCCGCCTACTGTCTTTGACCCGCGAAGGCGGGTTTTTCTACACCCGTGGTCCTGCTTGGCTCACGACCTCACACTGATGCTACCTGTGACTCACGGCCACACACCACTTGCTGGGCTTGGCTGGCCGCTGCTGCCTGACGCGCAAGCTGAGCGCCCACTCTTCTCCTGACGATGATGAAGCCATTGCTTCACCCGGCTCCCAAAGTGCGGGTCTGGGATGTACATCATCATCTATTGTGTTTCACTCCGTCAATACTATCCTCATCACCGGGTCTTGTAAGCCGAGGCTGACCTCTCACCACATGTCCTCCATGCCACATATCCACATCCTCATAACTTTGCACGCCTACTGCAAGAAGCTGGGGGTATTGGCCCCATTTCTTCGACTGTTGCCACGTAGCTGCTGACTGCCACTCCTTCAAATTGTTCATCTCGCTATAGTAGTGGCGCTGAAGCCAGACCAAATAGTAGATCCCTGCGTGAGGGAACTGGAAGAGAGACAGAGGCGGGGCTGGAGGTCAGGTGAGGGCCGCTGACCCGCTCCGGCCATGCCTACTAAGTGTTGTGTCTGAGGTTCCACCGACTTCTTGGCTGGGTTGTCAGGATGTCATCTGGGAGGAGAGGATGAGCCTATCAACCAATCAAGACCCTTAGGTTGCTGAACAACACACGGCAGCTAGGATGACACGCGGCAGTTGTGGCCTCTAGAGTGAGCCCCTGCTGCGACGTCCCCTTGCTGTGCTGCGACTGGGCCCGTTCCAGAAATGTTTGTGCACTGCCACTCCGCAGTTGCTAGAGCATGCCAATCTCTCTGTCTGACATACTGTTGTTCTAAAATGTAACAGACACTGTTGATGAAGGCTATCTGTATATGAGTAAATATACACCCTGTTTTGAATCCATGAACCAGTAACAAGATGGGTCAACCTTGGATATAAATTGCGCTCCACAAATGCAAGGAAAAATTTACTTTCTTGTATGTGTCGTTTACAAGCATGTGGGGTTTTACTAAATGGTAAAAGCACAAACAGGTTAAATTAACCTCTCGCTAAATGTGATTTATGCTACAAGAAAAATGTATATATTTCGGTGTGAAAAAAGACGGTTTATTTTGTCAGCACGCATGCAAACAACGCTTAATTAACCCCTGGATGTGTAATTGCGCAATAGAATTGAGCTCCACCACAAACTGTAGCTTTGTAGCGTGATTTACAATTGCGTGTTGGTCTACGCACCTCAACAAGAAGTACAGTTGTTATTAGCCTTTGCTTGTGAATTAGGATACCAAAAAAAAATATATATATTTGGCGTTGAAAAGACGGTTTTATTTTTGTCAGCACACGCAAAACAACGCTTTAATTAACCCCATGGATGTTAATGCGCCAAAGAATTGAGCCGACACAAACTGAGTAGCGTGTTAAAATTGCGTGTGTTCTACGCCACACACAAGAGATTACAGTTGTTATTCGCCTTTGCTTGTGAATTAGGCAACCAAAAAAAAAATCTATATATTGGGCGTTGAAAAACACTGTTTATGTTTGTCAGCACACCGCAAAACAACGCTAATTAACCCCTGGATGTAAATTGACGCCAAAGAATTGAGACGCACAAACTAGTAGCTTTGTAGGTGTTACCAATTGCGTGATTTCTACGCCACACAACAAGAGATTCAGTTGTAATTAGCCTTTGCTTGTGAAATAGCTACCAAAATAAAATATATATATATTTGGCGCTTGAAAAAAAGAAGGTTTATTTTTGGTCAGCACCCAGCAAAAACAAGCTTAATTAACCCCTATGGATGTAAATTGCGCCAAAGAATGAGCGCACAAAACTAGTAGCGTGTTACATTGCGTGTTTTCTACGGCCACACAACAAGTGAGATACAAGTTGTAATTAGCCTTTGCTTGTGATTAGGCTACCAAAAAAATTATATATATTTGGCGTGAAAAGTCGGTTTATTTTTGTACAGCACACCAGCAAAACAACGCTTATTAACCCTGGTTGGAATTGCGCCAAAGAATTGAGCCGCACAAACTAGTAGCTTTGTAGGTGTACAATTGCGTGTTTTTCTACGCCAACAACAAGAGATACAGTTGTAATTTGCTTTGTATGTGAATTTGGCTACCAACAAAAATATATAATATATTTGGCGGTGAAAAAGACGGTTTATTTTTGTCAGCACACCAGCAAAACAACGCTTAATTAACCCTTGGATGTTAAATTGCGCAAAGACTTGAGACGCACAAAATCGTAGCTTTGTAGCGTGTTACAATTGCGTGTTTTCTACGCCACACAACAACGAGATTACAGTTGTAATTAGCCTTGCTTGTGAAAATTAGGCTGACAAAAAAAAATATATATATTTGGCGTTGAAAAAGACGGTTTATTTTGTAGCGCACACCAGCAAAACAAAAGACTTAATTAACCCCTGGATGTAATTGCGCCAAAGAATTGAGCCGCACAATACTAAGTAGCGTGTTACATTAGCGTTGTTTTTCTACGCCAACAACAAGAGATACTTTGTAATTAGCCTTTGCTTGTGAATTAGGCTACCAAAAAAAAATATATAAATTTGGCGTTGGAAAAAGACGGTTTATTTTTGTCAGCCACACCAGCAAAAACAAGCTTAATTAACCCCTGGAATGTTAAATTGCCGCAAAGAATTGAGCCGCACAAACTTAGTAGCTTTGTAGGGTAGCTTGTTACAATTGCGGTGTTTTCTACCGCAACCACAACAAGAGATACAGTTGTAATTAGCCTTGCTTGTGAATTAGGCTCCAAAAAAACATATATATATTTGGCGTACTGAAAAAGACGGTTTATTTTGTCAGGCCACCAGCAAAAACAACGCTTAATCTAACCCATGGATGTAAATTGCGCCAAAGTTTGAGCGCACATAATAGTTAGCGTGTTACAATTGCGTAGTTTTATCACGCCATCACAACAAGACGTTTACAGTTGTAATTAGGCCTTTGCTTGTGAATTGGTACCAAAAAAATTATTACTATATATTTGGCGTTGAAAACGACGGGCATTGATTTTGTCAGCACACAGCAAACAACGAACTTAATTAACCCCTGATGTAATTGCGCCAAGAATTGAGCGCACAAACTAGTAGGTTTTGTAGCGTGTTACAATGCGTGGTTTTTACGCCACCCAACAGCGAAGATACAGTCTGTAATTAGCCTTTTGCTTGTGAATTAGGCCTACCAAAAAACTATATATATATTTGGCGTTGAAAAGACGTTTATTGTTGTCAGCAACCAGCAAAACAACGATTAAATAACCCCGGGATGTAAATTGCGCCAAAAGAATTGAGCCGCACAAATAGTAGCGTGTTACAATTGCGTGTTTTCTACCGCCACACAACAAGAGTACTGTTGTATTTAGCCTTTGCTTGTGAATTAGGATACAAAAAAAAAATTATATATTAGGCGTTGAAAAAGACGGGTTGTATTTTTGTCAGCACTACCAGCAAAACAAACGCCTAATTAACCCTGGATGTAAATTGCGCAATAGAATTCAGCAGCACAAAAAATGATGAGTGGTATTTGTATTGTAAAAACGCTGTTTCTTTAAATGAATTACAACAGGAACTGCTTAGTCCACTTGGATATTGAAGTATATGCAGCTGCAGTGGTCGCACACTGGATTTCAGATCCAATTACCCAAAAAATCAGAAATAGAACATTCAGAGACAGTCTTGAGACACTGAGGGACACCCACAGAAATCGCTGTTATAAATACTTTCCCCCCAGGTTCTTCTGAAAGCGCTATCACCGCGGCAAGACCTTCCTATAAGTACAGTGTGTGGACGTGTGAGCTCCAGCGGCGCGCTCCGTCTTATATTGGTGCGTGACGTCACAGAATCGCCGGTCTGGATTGCTATCTCTGCACATGTCATCATGCAGGCTATGCCCTTCTTCCTCCCAGGATGCTTTGGCACCATGTAGCGCCACTGTGATCGCAGCCATTTTTATCAATTCAAAAGCACACTTCGTTCACCGAAGTCACCCAAAGTTCGACATTCGGTTGCCGAACGAAGTTTTCCTGAAATTTAAACGAATCAATTCGTTAGGAATCAATTCGCCATCTCTAGTGACAATACATCTGCCAATCGTTGAAAAGAGGACCAACTGTCCTTGTTGGGAGCTATACTTACTAAGGTGAACGCATGACCCTTCATCAAAATCGAAAGAATGAGTACGGCCAAAGGGTCTACTTGGCAATCCCAGAAACCTGGGTGCGCTAACGACTATGTATAGCAATGGCACGTCCCACTAGATCGGAACTCGCGGTTGTTGGCACAGAACCATGTGGAATAATTTTGTTACGCAGAACAGGAGGTGGCCTTCTTGAAAATGGGTCTCTTGGAAAAAGACAATTTGGGCTTTCTGCTGATGGCAGTGATATAGCACCTGGGCTCTCTTTTCGGGGGTGTTAAGCCCCTTAGCATTTAAATGATACTTACCGTTAGATCGGCCATTTACAGGTAAAGGAGTATACGCACCACAAACATAGGGGGGGGAGGAGGGGGGGGAGGGGAAGGAGGAACGTAGGGCACCTAAAGCGGTGAGAAATGACCTGCGGCAGGGACTAAACTACGGACTACAGAAAGTCAGTAGTCCCTAGGCTTTCAAAGAAGCTCCTATCGGGGGACCAAAAAAAACCTATTGGGGGGTATAAGATAAGAAAAAGAAATCAGAGGGCAGACTTAACTCCTGTGGGTCTCGCTCCTCTGAGAAAATCTAATAAGAGAAAAGCACAAGGAATGGCTGGCGGCAGTTAGAAATGTTCATCGTGAGAGAGAGATGGGGGAGGGGGAGGCGGAAATGAGAGAAAAACCTATAGGGCGGTAATAGTTAGACTGGAGGACCAAAGCTTAATAAAGAATGACTTTTCTGGAAGGCCAACGGTACCTATTCATGGCAATGAACGTACTTTAGAAAAAAAACAAAACTTCAGTCTATTCAAGCAAGCACATTAAGTTGAAAGTCTCCAGTGCACCTTTCCATAATACCAAAGAGATTACGGGAAAAGGACTTTCGCCGTAGAGGCATGGACTCAGCTGGCGTGGCGGCACCACATAAGACACATTATTTTGGTTCTGGGAGTTCAAAAGACACTTTCTAGTGAGAGGAAAAATCAGTAAAGACACACAATCTCGTCACAGGGAACGTAAACAAAAAGGTACAAACATAATAGCTTCGAAATTCAGAAAGACTCCCCCGGAGCATGATGAAAATAGAAGGGAAAAAAGCATTTATCTCACCAATTGGCAGAGCTCTTAGGCGAGTAGCGCATCAGGAGGCTCGCTAGAGAACTCTGGAATCAAAATTTACAGCTTTCCTTACCGAGGAAGCAGAGTGAAAAAGGTAACCTCCGCAGTGGGGGGATACCACCATCTAGTGGAGTGAAAGAAAAGAAACTGGGAAGTAAGCAGGGGGATACACCAAAATCCAAATTATACTTCCTCAGTAAAAGGATACGAACACGTCAGGGTGGCCCTCCCTTCCACGGGTCAGCAGGGTGGGAAGAGAAGAGTATGTGATTGTCGACGGCGCCGTGCTCTCCTCGGCAGCTGCTCCACGGGGGCCGTTAGTCCAGCAGGAGGGCCATTGAAGGTGGGCCAGGGTGGAAGGGTAACATTCTGGATATTCAGTTCTTGTAGAAAGGAAGGAATATCGTCCGGGAGGCGGGATCGACAGTGTTTTTTTCACATGCCTGACCGTCAAGGCGGAAGGGAAAGGCCCCAACGTAAAGAATGTTCCGTTCCCTGAGTATTGCCAGAAGAGGTTTTAAGGTTGCCCTTTGAGCCAAAGTGTGCCTAGAAAGATCTTGCAGCAGTAACAGAGTCGCATCTTTATATCTGATCGACTGTCGTTTGCGAGCTTGTCTCAGGATGTCCTCCTTCAATTGAAAAAAATGATCTGCAGATGACGTCCCGGGGTCGCTTGGGGTCAGAGTTGGGGGGCGCAATGGCCCGGTGGGCTTGTCATTTCTTGTAGGTATTGGGAGGTCGTTCCAGGTGATCGTTTGAAAATGGTGGTGAGCACAGGGTAATCTCGCTGAGCACCGATCCGGAAGCCCTTCTAATCGGATGTTATTACGCGACTTCTATTTTTTAAATCGTCCAGCTCTGTGAAGTGGCAAAAGATTCTGACTAGCTGTTGGCCGTATTAGAATTGTAGCACTTGTATGGAAGCTGTTGACGATTCCTGAGCTTGATCCAATGAGGTGATTTGGAGGAGAGGGCTGACAACTCCGTCGGAACGAGGCAAATTCTTTCGTTCATTCAGCAACAATCTTGACGCGCTTTCTGGAGCCCTGTGGAGTGCGTCATTCACGGCTCTATGTCAGGCCAGCCCCCCCTACTGCGTGTGTTTCTAGTGAATTGACTGTATAAAGTTTTTCCCAACAAAGAGGATACTAAGTTTATATGGTGTTATGCTATACCCAAAGTTATTAAGGACCTGCTGAGAATATTGAAACTAATGTGTCTTAGAAATTGTCTAGTCCGGATTATTTTGATGTTATTATTGCAATGGTTGGACACATTCTCTGGACTTTCATACACACCGGTAAAGTAATAGGTATGATTTTTCTAACTGTCTAATCGTCATCTATTAACACGTCAAAATATGCCCTTATGATGCAGCAACAAAAAACAGTCGAGCTGAAGCAGGAGTGCAGAAGCGGAAGTGTGAGCCTTAAGACTTTTGGACCCTTTGGCCATGGTGACAGTGAAGAACAAATGTCTTTTAGAAGAAACACATTTTTTTTATAATAGGACCTGTAGTATAGCTGTATTTCACGCAACATTTTGCCCCAAAAATTCAAAACCTGACCCTTTGGCCACGCTCTTGACAATATGAAGAACAATGTCTTTTAGAAACCACATTTTTTTAAATTAGGTCCTGTAGTATAGCTTGCATGGTCACAGCAAAATGCCCCATAAAATTTCACGCTTGACCACAATAATTATTAAAATGACTTATCAGCACTGTTAAAAATTGGTGAGAGAGAAATGCCAATAGAGCCACATTTCTGTTCAAAGGACCTTGATTTTAGCTGTATCTCACAGCACCCTTGACCCAAAACCTGGACAGTGTGAAAAATTGTCATGAAAGAAAGTGAGTAAATGGAATACGTTTTTTTTTCATGTAAACTGTGTACAATTTGGTGTCTTTACAGACTTTCTAACCGTTTTAAAACCAGCAAATGACTTTTGGGAATTGAGAATAAAAATTGCACTAAGAAATGATCATTTATAATTTTTTTTTAAAGAGAACATTTCTTTTGGAGGGAATGCTGAGTCGTTGCGAGCTTGTCTCAGGGATGTCCTCCTTCAATTGAAAAAAATAGAATCTGCAGATGACGTCCCGGGGTGCTTGGATAGTCCAGATTAGGGGGCGCAGATGCCGGTGGGCTCTGGTCCATTTCTATGTAGGTATTGGGAGGTCGTTCCAGGTGATCGTTGAAAATGGTGGTGAGAAGGGTAATTCTCCGCTGGAGCTACCGATTCGGAAGCCCTTCTAATCCGGATGTTATTACGCCGACTTCTATTTCTAAATCGTCAGCTGATGCTGATAGGGCAATGATTGACCTAGCCTGTTGGACCAGTAATAGATTGTAGCACTTGTAGGAAGCTGTTGACGATTCCTGAGCTTGATCCAATGGACGGTGACTTTGGAGGGAGAGGGATGACAACTCGTCCGGAACGAGGCAAATTACTTTGTACATTCAGGGCAACAATCTGGCCGCGCTATCTGGGTCATATCAGACTTGGATATAACAGTGATTGGGTAAGTTGGCGTAGATCGGCAAGGGTGACCAAATTTATCATCAGCTGAACGTAGTGGTGTCTCTGGAGGAAGTGAAGGATTAGACTGCGGAAGGCCCCAAGAATGACAGCAAGGTCGGCATTAGCGGCAATCCGTACATCGTGAGATGCTTACAAGGACCACCATGGTATGATGTGGAAACGCGGTAGGGGGGACTCTGTGTGTGACCTCCCAAGACGATCCTGTGGACCAGTGGGGCGACGGTTGTGTGGATGGCACTAATTGGCGCATCTTGCCATGTACTTGATGGTTGAAGCCGGGCCATAGATGAAGGGCAGCTGAGAAGGCACATATGGCTGATGCATGGAGAGCATTTTATCCATGACAGGAGAGTGGAGAGTCCAGGGCAGCGGATCCGGGGAGAGGAGGGGTCATAGAACTGAGGGGGCCCTTGAGACAGAGGGGACCCGGGGGCCCAAGAGTAGGAAGCACTGGGGTGACATTAGGAAAATGTGAGGGCCTGGGTGTCTGACTGGGTTATGACCCCTGATCGCCCATAAGGTCCTCCATTCGGGGGGCAATAGAGTGCCTGTCAAATTTTGTGGGTGCAGGGGACTCACTATGAGAGGAGGCAGGAGAAGGCAGTCCTCAGTGATGTCTATGAGGAGAGGTGTTATCCTCAGGCCCAGCACCTGTTTCCCTTGTTGAGGTGATGCAGCGGAGGAGAGCCAGCGTCCACGATCCTCGGCTGTTCCGACGCTAGTGTGCAGGGGCCTGGGCATGAAACCCGGATCAGCGCTGGGATCCGGCGCAGGAGATGCAGCGGGGGTCCGCCTGGCAGTGAGCCGCCCGACGGCGCGGGTCTGCCATTCAGGAAGCAGGGAAGGAGGTTGTAGGCTGCCGGCGCCATCCTCAGATGATGAATCACCGGAGGAGGGGTAACCTCTGGATGTTTGGAGACCTCCAGGAAGCAGCGGAGGGCCGTGCTGGGGATCCGCCAGCCTGTGAGCAGGGCGCGGTAAGTCCGGAGCAGTGTCCCCCCCCCCGCCGGTTGTTGTGGGCAGCAGCGTTGTTGTCACGTGGTGGGTTCGGGCAGCAGGAAGAGCCGCCGACATCTTCCTCACGGCCCTTTGCAGGTCCCGGCGGCGGGATTTCAGCGATGCCGGGGCGAAAATAACTCTCCAATGTTCCCTGGGGCGAGGACGGGGCGTGCAGAGGAGGCTTGAAGCCTTCTTTTTGGAGGCTTTCCCCATAATAAAAGCGACGTTACTGCCAGATATAAGGATGAGATCCAGGAGCCCTTGGAGAGTGCGTCTTCACGGATCCATGGGTTCAGGCCACGCCCCCCTACTGCGTTATTGTGTTTCTAAGAGAATTGATGTATAAAGTTTTTCCCAACAAAAGAGGATACTAAGTTTATATTGGTGTTATGCTTTACCAAGTTATTAAAGGACCCTGCTGAGAATATTTTGAAACTAATTGTGTCTTAGAAATTGTTCTAGTCCGGATTATTTTTGATGTTATATTGCAAAGGTTGGACACCTTCTCTGGACTTTCATACACACCGGTATAAGTAATAGGTACTGATTTTCTAACTGCTAATCGTCATCTATTAACACGTCAAAAATGCACTTATGATGCAGCAACAAAAACAGTCGAGCTGAAGCAGAGTGCAGAAGCGGAAGTGTGAGCTAAGACCTTTGACCCTTTGGCCACTGTTGACAGTGAAGAACAAATGTCTTTTAGAAACCACATTTTTTATAATAGGACCTGTAGTATAGCTGTATTTCACAGCAACATTACCCCAATAATTCAAACCATGACCCTCTGGCCACTCTTGACAATTATGAAGAACAAATGTCTTTTAGAAACCACATTTTTTAAAATAGGACCTGTAGTATAGCTGCATGTCACAGCAAAATGCCCCCAAAAATTCACAGCATGACCCAAAAAATTATAAAAATGATATCTCAGCCACTGTTAAAAATTGTGAGAGAGAAATGCCACTTAGAAGCCACATTTCTGTTCCAAAGGACCTTGATTATAGCTGTATCTCACAGCACCATGACCCCAAAACCACTGACAGTGTGAAAAATTGTCATGAAGAAGTGAGTAAATGGAATACGTTTTTTTCATGAAACTGTGTACAATTGGTGTCTTTTACAGACTTCTAACCGTAAAACCAGCAAAATGACCTTTTGGGAACTGAGAATAAAAATTGCACTAAGAAATGATCATTTAAAAATTTTTTTTTAAAGAGAACCATTTCTTTTGGAAGAGGAATGTGAGTCGTTTGCGAGCTTGTCTCAGGATGTCCTCCTTCAATTGAAAAAAATGAATCCTGCAGATGACGTCCCGGGGTCGCTTGGGGTCCAGAGTAGGGGGGCGCAATGCCCGGTGGGCTCTGTCCATTTCTATGTAGGTATTGGGAGGTCGTTCCAGGAGATCGTTGAAGATGGTGGTGAGCACAGGGTAAATCTCCGCTGGAGCTACCGATTCGGGAAGCCCTCTAATCCGGATGTTATTACGCCGACTTCTATTTTCTAAATCGTCCAGCTGCTGCTGAAGGGCAAAGATCTGACTAGCCTGTTGGCCCGTATTAGATTGTAGCACTTGTATGGAAGCTGTTGACGATTCCTGAGCTTGATCCAATGAGGTGACTTTGGAGGAGAGGGCTGACAACTCCGTCCGGAACGAGGCAAATTCTTTCGTACATTCAGCAACAATCTGCCGCGCTATCTGGGTCATATCAGACTTGGATAACAGTGATTGGGTAAGTTGGCGTAGATCGGCAAGGGTGACCAATTTATCATCAGCTGAACGTGTCTCTGGAGGAAGTGAAGGATTAGACTGCGGAAGGCCCCCAGAGTGACGAAGGTCGGCATTAGCGGCAATCAGTCCATCGTGAGATGTTGCCAAGGGACCCACCCTGGTATTTTGTGGAAACACGGTAGGGGGACTCTGTGTGTGACCATCCCAAGACGATCCTGTGGACCAGTGAGGCGACGGTTGTGTGATGGCACTAATTGGCGCATGCCATGTACTTGATGGTGAAGCCGGGCCTATAGATGAAGCGGGCAGCTGAGAAGGCACATATGGCTGATGCATGGGAGAGCATTTCTCCATGACAGGAGAGTGGAGAGTCCCAGTGGCCAAGCGATCCCGGGGAGAGGAGGGGTCATAGAACTGAGGGGACCCTTGAGACAGAGGGACCCGGGGGCCCAAGTAGGACGCCACCGGGGTAGACATTAGGTGGGCCTGGGAGTCTGACTGGGTTATGACCCCTGATCGCCCCATAAGGTCCTCCATATCGGGGGGCAATAGAGTGCCTGTCAAATTTTGTGGGTGGCAGGGGACTCCCTTGAGAGGGGCAGGAGAAGGCAGCTCCTCAGTGATGTCGATGAGGAGAGTGTTATCCTCAGGCCCAGCCCCTGTACCTTGTTGAGGTGATGCAGCTGGAGGAGAGCCCGCGTCACGATCTTCCGGCCGGTCCCGACCGTTAGTGTGCAGGGGCCGGGGTAGAACCCGATCAGCGCTGGGATCCGGCGCAGGAGAGACAGCGGGGTCCGCCTGTAGTAAGCCTCCGACGGCGCGGGTCTGCCATGCAGGAAGCAGGGAAGGAGGTTGTAGGCTGCCGGCGCCATCTTCAGATGAGTCACCGAGAGGGGCCACTTCTGTTGTGCCTGGAGACCTCCTGGAAGGCAGCGGAGGGCCGTGCTGGGGATCCGCCGCCGTGAGCAGGGCGCTCGGTAAGTCCGGAGCAGGGCCGCGATGTTGTGGCCGCAGCGTGTCACGTGGTGGGTCCGGGCAGGAAGAGCCGCCGCCATCTTCCTCACGGCCCTTTGCAGTCCCCGGCCGGCGGGATTTCAGCGATGCCGGGGCGAAATAATCTCCAATGTTCCCCTGGGGCGAGGAGGGGTGCAGAGGAGGCATGAAGCCTTTCTTTTTGGAGGCTTTCCCCATAATAAAAGCGAGTTACCAGCCAGATATAAGGAGAGATCCACGGAGCCCTAGTGGAGTGCGTCTTCACGGCTCCATGGTCAGGCCACGCCCCCCCTACTGCGTGTGTTTCTAAGAGAATTGATGTATAAAGTTTTTCCCAACAAAAGAGGATACTAAGTTTATATTGGTGTTATGCTTTACCAAGTTATTAAAGGACACTGCTGAGAATATTTTGAAACTAATTGTGTCTTAGAAATTGTTCTAGTCCGGATTATTTTTTATTTTTTATTTCTTAGGTTTGACAGCTTCTCTGTACTTTCATACACACCGGTATAAGTAATAGTTACTGATTTTCTAACTGCTAATCGTCATCTATTAACACGTCAAAAATGCCCTTATGATGCAGCAACAAAAACAGTCGAGCTGAAGCAGAGTGCAGAAGCGGAAGTGTGAGCTAAGACCTTTGACCCTTTGGCCACTGTTGACAGTGAAGAACAAATGTCTTTTAGAAACCACATTTTTTATAATAGGACCTGTAGTATAGCTGTATTTCACAGCAACATGCCCCCAAAAATTCAAAACATGACCCTTTGGCCACTCTTGACAATTGTGAAGAACAAATGTCTGTTAGAAACAACATTTTTTAGAATAGGACCTGTAGTATAGCTGCATGTCACAGCAAAATGCCCCCAAAAATTCAAAGCATGACCCAAAAAATTATAAAAATGACTTCTCAGCCACTGTTAAAAATTGTGAGGGAGAAATGCCACTTAGAAGCCACATTTCTGTTCGAAAGGACCTTGATTATAGCTGTATCTCACAGCACTATGACCCCAAAACCACTGACAGTGTGAAAAATTTTAAAGATGACGTGAGTAAATAGAATAAGTTTTTTTCATGAAATTGTGTACAATTGGTGTCTTTTACAGACTTCTAACCGTAAAACCAGCAAAATGACCTTTTGGGAACTGAGAATAAAAATTGCACTAAGAAATGATCATTTAAAATTTTTTTTTTAAAGAGAACCATTTCTTTTGGAAGAGGAATGTGAAGAAGACGGCAACTAATCGGTGACCTCGGCAATTGGGGCCACAACATCATCAGAAATTCACGCCTGATCCATCTTGATGAAAGTCAAACGATCCACATTATCAGTGGAAAGCCGGATGCGTTTGTGCTGAAGGTCCGCTTTGATATGACGCTGGCTGTTGGGTAGGACAACACCCCTATGGCGTGGCGAGCGAGCTTGGGCCATTCATCCATTTTTGATACCCAGAAGTCGATTGGGTCCAGAATATATCCAAAAACATCGGTGTTGAGACGCAGATAGTCTTGCACCATGATCTTAAGCCGGTCCCTGTGTGTTGTATGTGTGCCCTGCATTACATGCGTTGGTGAGGTGGTAAATAAGGATTGCCAGAGGTCACTCATTAGGCTTCTGCCACAATACCTGCTGCTAGTTGGCACTCTACTGCTGTCACATTGCTGATGTTGTGCAACCGTGACATTTGAAGAACATGAAGCAGACGCAACAGATGTCTCCAGTTGATCAATCAGCACGGTCTTCAATTCCAGCATTTTACTTGCTATTTGGGTGGGTGGAGGGAAAGTGCTGAGTTTCGCTTTGTACCGGGGATCGAGGAGGTTGGCCACACAGTAACTATTGTTCATTTTGATGGCCTTAATGCGAGGATCATGTTGTAGGAAATGCAGCATCCAAGCACTCAAGTGAGAGATGGAGCCTTGATTTCCAAAGCGTCTGGGTCGAGGGGCACTAGCAAACTGATCTTCCTCATCTTCCTCCTCCGCCTCAGATCCATGCCAACCTCTTTCCAAGGCAGGGACATTGATAAAATGGGTGTCCAGGAATACCTCATCATCCTCCTCTGCTTCCTCCGCCTCAGCTTAAACACAGCCCAGATGATTCACCCTGAGAGCTGAGGCGCCGCCTTGCACCAGCCCTGGACCCCGAACCACCGCCTAATGAAGACCAATAAAGTTGTGAAACTGTCGGGCCTTCTGGATTTGATGGAGAGAAAGGCTCTGTGTCCGCATCTGTGTCCGTCTCCTCCTCCGTCGCTGGTGGGACCTGCTGTTTGAGAGTGTCCAACACTTGTTCCAGAACTAAGATCATCACAATGCTCATGCTGACAAGAGCATTGTCTGCACTAACCATTTTGGTGGCTTCTTCAAAACTCCCAAGGATGGTGCACAGTTCTTTCACCTGCCTTCATTCTCGGTGGCTCAACACCCCAAGGTCCGCTTCACTGCTTGTCAGGCCATGTGTCACTTCGTACTGCGTAATGGCATTGCGCTGCTGCTACAATCGCTGGAGCATGTGGAGGGTGGAATTCCAGTGTGTTGCCACGTCAACAATGAGACGGTTGACGGGGAGGCCGAGCTGACACTGTAACGCAGCCATCTGGGACGAAGCAGGGTGCGAACAGCGGAAGTGTGAGTTCAGACCTCGAGCCTTCCTCAGCAGGCAGTCTAGACCCAGGTACGCTTTAGAAATTTCTGGACGCAGGTTCTTTAATTTTCCCCCAGGCAAGGGATGTGCTCCAGCCTACCGATCTTAAGGGCGGCCAGGAGATTTCGACCGTTATTGCACACCACCTTGCCTGGCACAAGGTTCTTGTCACCCAGGCAGTGCTCGGTCCCGTTGTGAAGAGCTGTCCACAGCTCCTGACCTGTGTGTTGACGGTCTCCAAGACAGATTAATTTAACATAGCCTGGTTTCTCTGGGCACGTGATGCTACCAGTGGACCTTGGGGGAAAGAACCCTGCACCATCCCTGCGGTTTTGAAGAGCGAGCGCCAAGCCTGAGAGCCACTGTCACCACAAGAGACATCCACCCAGCTCACCCAGTGAGCTGTCACAGAGATATAGCGGCCTTGGCCATGCTTACTAGTCCATTTGTCGGTGGTGAGATGGACTTTGCCGGACACAGATGCAGACAACGCGCTTGAGATTTTAGATGACACGTGACTGGCCAGGGGAGGGACGGCTTTTCTGGCAAAAAAATGCCTGCTCGGCATCTGGTATTGGGGGCAGGCAAGGGCCTTTATGTGCAGAAAACCATCTGTGTCCACCTGACGGAAAGGCAACATTTTCAAGGCCAAAAGCCTGGCAATGCCGTCATTCAGGCTTTTGGCTTTGGGATGGTTTGGGTTAAAGTGTTTCTTCTGCTCCCAAACCTGGTAGACAGAAGGCTGGTTGCTAGACTGGCCGCTGTACGGTGTGCAGGTCAAACTGGTGAAAGAAGAAGGGGTAGGATGGGCCTCTGGCGGTGGTGGTGGTTCTCGGACGACAGTGGAGGCTGAAGCAGAGGCTGATCCTTGCTCATGACGCTGAGAGACATGGGCAACTGCGGAACGCTTGGTCTTGGAAGTGGCGGAGGAGGAGGAGAAGGCAGAGACAGAGGGTGTGACAGTGGTTGGAAGCCCAGGATCGGTGTGGCCTTTTTTAGCCAAGTGATCCCTCCATTTCAACTCATGCATTCGCTGCATATGACATCACTGGTTGAATCATAGGCTTGATCGAAAAAGGCCCAGGCTTGAGAGGTCCTGGACCTTTTCGATGGCGATAAGCGAGGAGTGGTGTTTCCGCTGATCATGGCTGGCGGAATAATCTCAGCGGACTTGTGCAACCGCCCTCTCCCTTTTTGAGGCGGGACCCGTACTGACACTACCCCATCGTCTTCCTCCTCGTCCAGTAATGAAGCGCTCGCAAGCAAATTCTGCTGAAATGACAACGTTGGATCCGCAATGTCGTCATCATCATCATCAACACAGGTGACTTCGTCGTCCTGACATTCTGCATCCAGGAGCTGCGGGCTACAAGCAAGAGGCACTGCAAGGCGTTGCCGAACGCCCGAAATTTTTGCCGATTGACCGGCTTCCTTGTCCTCCTCTGATGGCATCAGCGTCAGAGCAGACAAAATCATCCTCTTTGGCCTCTTGATCTTTTGAAATGCCTTCTGACCCCAACCGCATTTGTCATCAAAGAGTCTTCATAGGTCTTCAGAAAATGGATTATCCACAGTGGTGGGTACATGAGTTGACATTTGGGGGTGCCTTGCTTCAGTTGGACGGATGCTGACGATGATGATGACGAAATTTGTGGCCGTGTCTGGGAGGAAGAGGAGGTAAGACTGCTGGATTCAGGTTGCATTAACCACTGAAGAACAGATTGGCGATGCTGTTCGTTACTGAGATTCAGAGGGCACCGACCCCCGCGATTACAGGCCTGACGGTCCTGCAACTTCGTATCCGCGGGCATGCGTGTTGTCGCCAACACTGGAAGGAGCACCTTCTCTCGTACCTCTACCTCCATGTCCTACACCCCTATTTGCTCACTTACCACCTGCACCTCGCTCCATGTTCAGAAAGATAAAAATTTAAGAAGGTATGAAAGAGTTTTTGACAGTCTCTTATTGAAAGACGGCAAATCACAGCTATTCTTAAATCCCTCTAATTTCCAACAGCCAACTAGGATTAGAAACAGAATTGTTTCTATGAAATAACTGTGAAATGCGGTCTGGTGGAAGAACCGTAACACAAAATCAACAGTGTTCTTCCTTCAGTCCCTGAGATTTACAACTGCCCAGTAGGACAAGCAATTGATAGTTTTTAACAAAATATCGTTCAAATGCACGATTAGCGCAAAATTGAGACGCACTGAGTGGAATAGAAGTATTAAAAAGTTATATGGATTAATATTGCGGCCTTCCCACCACTGACTACAGTCGCAATTTACTATCAAATATGTATAACACAATATGCGTGCAACTGAGCTCTATGCGCCAAACAGATGCACGGACTGCAATAAGAGTATTTAAATGTTATATGGATTAATATGGCAGCCTTCGCACCACTGACTACAGGCGTAATTTACTATCAAATTTGCATAACACAATATGCGTAAAACTGAGCTCTTTGTGACAAACAGACGCACGAACTGCAATAAGAGTATTTAAATGTTATATGGATTAATATGGCGGCCTTCGCACCACTGAATACAGGCGCAATTTACTAGGAAATTTGTATAACACAATATTCGTACAACTGAGCTCTTTGTGGCTAAGAGACGCACAAACTGCAATAAGAGTATTTAAATGTTTTTATGGTTAATATGGCGGCCTTCGCACCACAGACTACAGGCGCAATTTACTAGGAAATATTTATAACATAAATATGCGTACAACTGAGCTCTTTGCGGCAAAGAGACACACAGACTGCAATAAGAGTATTTAAATGTTGCATGAACACTTTCTTACAACCCAACAAACGCCCAACTTCCTTTTTCATTTCCCGCAGCTTGTCCTCCGGCAAGCAGCATTCCATCGTCACCGATTTAATCCGTATCCATAAAAAATTGATTGCGGTCGTCGGCCCTTCCGTCTTGTCCGGCGCCAGTGGAACCCCAAAATGGCCTGCCACCCACTGCATTGATGCCAACAGTGACCCGCATATGTCTGAGTCCGCTGGGCCAATGCACAAAAAATCATCCAGATAATGGATGACAAATGGCATTCCCAAGACGTCTCGCACTACCCATTCCAAAAAGGAACTAAACGCCTCAAAATAGAAACAGGAGATTGAGCACCCCATGGGTAGGCAGCGATCGACAAAAAACTCCCCCTCCCAGCAGCAACCCAGCAGCCTCACAAAGTCTGGGTGAACCGGTAATAACCGAAACGCGGATTCGATATCCGTTTTCGCCATGAGCGCCCCCTTTCCGTATACCCTCACCCAGCGCAGCGCCGCATCGAACGAAGTATAAACCACGGAACAAAGTTCCGGGTCAATACCGTCATTAACCGACAAACCTTTAGGAAACGAGAGGTGATGAATGAGCCGAAATTTATTCGGCTCTTTTTTGGGCACCACCCCCAAGGGAGAGACCACCAAATCAGGCACCGGAAGGGTCCGAAATGGACCCGCCATCCTGCCCAACAATACTTCTTTGGCTAATTTTTCCGTCACCACCTCCGGATGCAGGTGAGCGGATTTCAAGTTTCTTGTCGAAAACGGAACCTTATGCTTCGGTGCTGGGATTCTAAAGCCCATACCAAACCCCTCCCTCAACAAAGCGGCCGCCTCCCCATCCGGGTACCTATTTAGGTAAGGTGCCATCGCGACTAGACTCACCGGAGTCGCCCCCCTGCTGATTACCTGATCCCCTACCTTTTCCCTTCCGCAAACACCTTGAGGCCCCATGGGAAGCGGCGCTGCACACCGAACAGGCATGCTTGAACCGGCAGCCCATCCCAATTCTGCACTGACTTTCATTGAACTGCCAGCAGACCCTGGCCTTCGATTCCCGCTGAGAACCGCCCCCAAACGACCCGGCACACCCCTGCTGCCCGGAGCTGCCAGGTCCCCCTTGAAAGGGCTGCCCGTACCACATCGGGGCTGTCACCCTCAGCCACAAGCCGATGTCCTTCTGATCCCACCTAATGGATGGCCTAATTGCTTTCCGCTGACGAAATTGTTTGTCATAGCGGAGTCAAGCCTGCCCCCCGTATACCCGCTGCACCTCCGCTATATAGTCCAAATAACAAAACAGCGGCGAACAATTTTCAGGCGCTTTCTCCCCGATGATGCTTGCCAAAATGGCAAACGCCTGCATACAGTTCTGGAAGGTTTGCGGAATTAGCCGCCACCTCCGCTTTTCCTCCTCCTCCTTCTTACTTTCGTCCCTTTTCCCTTTCGGTAGATTGAATTTCTCCAGAGGTAGGAGAGAAAAAATCTCGATGTACTTGTCCCTCCAGATTTTTTCTCTCACCTCCTTCTTTAAGTGAGCGCCCAAAGGGCCCTCGAAACACACATAGACCTCGCCCCTAGCCCTGTCATCCAACCGAACTCTATCCACTGTGTCCTGCTCCGTCTGCACGGACACGGCAACTCTGGCACTCCCTCCCCTATGTCCATCCCTGGTCAACTCGCCCACACCCATTGGGGAGGGTAACACCACTCCAGACCCGAGACCCGCTGAACCCCACGCCGACAACGGAGTCACCGGCCCTGCCGGCCCTCCCACACCCTGAAATCGCGCCAACACCTCCCTCAAGCTAAGCGCCAAGTCCCGCCAATCCGCCGTTCCCTCAGCCGTCGAAAGCCCCTCCCTGTCGTGCCCAGCGACGCCTGCCCCGACGGTAACAGACCCGACATAGAACCAAACTCACCAGGCTGCACGGGAGCTGTGATCCCGCCAGCCGTGCTGCCTGATCCCTGCAGATTGTCGCATCGTCCTCATTGACCGTCCTCCCTTTGATCTAATTCCCTCATTGCAGGGCCCCCAGGTGGGCCCCCCAGCGCTGCAGGCCCCAGACCATCTGGGCCGTCTGACCCCGAATCCTCACGGTCCCGCCTCGACCAAGACGGCTCTGCCACCACGAAGTCCATGTCCCGTCCACGCACCCTGGCGGGCCCCCTGACAGGAGCATCACCACGAGAGCCCGCCGCTGCTGCTACATCCCTGAGATCAGGAACCCCAGCCTGCACCAACCCCGAGCTGGGGCGATGCCTGCTGTGCTCTGCTGGGCCCGCCCGCCTCGATGGATTCCTCCCGGGACGGATGGCACGCGAACGCCCAGAAGACCGCACCGTCCGTCCCAGAGGGTCCCGAGAGGGGCTCCGCCGGCGTGCTCGGGCCCTGGGGGTCGCATCGGGGCTCAGCCACTCTGGAGGCCGCGTTCTGCGCCTGGTTTGCACCACAGGCCCCAGGCGGTTATTGGGCAACGAGGACGCCCCGTCCTCCATTATAGGTGGTGAGTAGAGATGGGCGAATTTCTCAAAAATTCGGTTCGGTCACTTCGCCGAATTTCCAGACAAAAATAACTTTGGTCCGAATTACTTCGGGACGAATCGCGTTAAAAACAGCTATTTCCAGGCTGCACAGAGCCTGCACGGTGCTGTAGAACGTTGTGCCATGCTTAAATATGCAGAGGGAGCTTGGTTTGGTCTTCATACAATGTTGTGTTTTAGTATGACACGTACATGACTGCCGCCGCTCTTAGAATCGCTTCACTATAAAATTCCCTGGGCACTTAAGAGGGCAAAACTGACCAAAAAACTGAAGCGGGAATGTTGCCTGATAAAGTTATGCCAGCGAAAGCTGGAAAAAAACAAGCTGAGAGCTCAGATGGACACATTAGTAACAGAGTGTGGAGGTTTCTCCACACTGTGTCATTGTGCCACAGCAGCCTGAGGTCAGACAGTGGCACAATGACAGTCTAGATGTGGCAATACAGTAATAGGCCACAGAGTGGCACAATGACACAGTGTGGAGGTTACGGCAGCAGCCACAGCAGCAGCATGAGGTCAGGCAGTGGCACAATGACATTCTGGAGGTGGCAAAAACAGGAGTAGGCCACAGAGTGGCACAATGACACAGTGTGGAGGTCACGGCAGCAGCAGCATGAGGTCACGGCAGTAGCCACAGTAGATCTCTCCCAAGATTTATTTATACCCAGGACTGTATCTAGAACAAGGGGGCATCCTCTACGTCTTGAGGAACGAAAGTTTCTACATAAACATAGAAAGGGATTCTTTACTGTAAGAGCAGTGAGACTATGGAATTCTCTGCCAGAGGGACTTGTCATGGTGAATTCAATAACGGCGTTCAAAAATGGTTTAGATGCATTTCTGGAGTGTAATAATATAACAAGTTATAGTGTCTAGGATTCTGGAGAGGGGTCATTGATCCAGGGATTTTTCTGATTGCCAGATTGGAGTCGGGAAGGAATTTTTCCCTAAAATGAGGACAATTGGCTTATACCTCATTGGGGGTATTTGCATTCCTCTGGATCAACACCTTAGCACAACAGGCTGAACTGGATGGACGTCTTGTCTTTTTTCGGCCTTACAAACTATGAAACTATGAAACTAGGAGTAGGCCACAGAGTGGTACAATGACACAGTATGGAAGTCACAGCAGCAGCAGCATGAGGTCAGACAGTGGCACAATGACATTCTGGATGTGGCTAAACAGTAGTAGGCCACAGAGTGGCACAATAACAGAGAGTGGAGGTGACGGCAGCAGCAGCATGAGAACAGACAGTGGCACAATGACATTCTGGAGGTGGCAAAAACAGGAGTAGGCAACAGGGTTGTACAATGACACAGTATGGAAGTCACAGCAGCAGCAGCATGAGGTCAGACAGTGTCACAATGACATTCTGGAGGTGGCAAAAACAGGATTAGGCCAAAGATTGGCACAATGACACAGTGTGGAGGGCAGGGCAGCAGCAGCATGAGGTCAGGCAGTGGCACAATGACATTCTGGAGGTGGCAAAAACAGGAGTAGGCCACAGTGTGGCACAATGACACAGTTTGTAGGTCACGGCAGCAGCCACAGCAGCAGCATGAGGTCAGACAGTGGCACAATGACAGTCTGGAGGTGGCAAAAACTGGAGTAGGCCACAGAGTGGCACAATGACAGAGAGTGGAGGTGACGGCGGCAGCAGCATGAGGTCAGACAGTGGCACAATGACACAGTGTGGAGGGCACGGCAGCAGCAGCATGAGGTCAGACAGTGGCACAATGACATTCTGGAGGTGGCAAAAACAGGAGCAGGCCACAGAATGGCACAATGACACAGTATGGAGGTCACGGCAGCAGCAGCATAAGGTCAGACAGTGGCACAATGACATTCTGGAGGTGGAAAAACAGTAGTAGGCCACAGATTGGCACAATGACAGAGAGTGGAGGTGACGGCGGCAGCAGCCTGATGTCAGAGAGTGGCAAAAGGACATCTGTAGGTGGCAAAAACTGAAGTGGGGCCACGAGGGGGCAAATGACAGAGAGGGAGGTGACGCGAGCGTTTTAGGTCAGCATTTGGCACAATGACATTCGGAGGGGGAAAAAAAGGAGTAGGCCACAGAGTGGCACAATGACAGAGAGGGAGGTGACGGGGAGGAGCAACAGCTGAGGTAGAGAGTGGACAAGAAACAGTGTGGATTCACGGGAACCCACAACAGCAGCGGCGAGGCATAAAGGGGCACAAGCAGAGTTTGGTGTCAGAGATGTGGGGCACCCGGGGGGGTGGCGGCATCAAATAGGGGCCGAGGCGGTAGTTTAAACCCCAGATCTTTTCCCCCTTTGGGTGGGCGTCAGGGGCTGAGTAGTCTGACCCTAACCCCGGTGTTTGGGGAAAAATCCTGGCCGCCCAAACCCTGTTCATCTTGACAAAGGTCAGTCATTTCCCCATTTTCCCCTGGAAAACGGGTTCTCCTTGGGGTAACATGGCCCCCCCCGCACTAACACCCGCTTTTATGCCCACTCTGGCCGGGCGGACGCTTTTTTTTTACTGCAAAAATCTGGGAAGTTGCGGCCACAATCCAGTTTGGCTCCCATAGTCCATGGATCTTCTAACTGGGGGGCAGAGTGCTGTCCAATTTGGCCACCACCTGTTGGTTCGGGTCTGCGGGGGGGCCTGCTGCTGTGCTGGCGACTGCCCCCCCACTAGGTGGGTGAAGGAAGTGCCCCATGTCCAGACTTGGTTGCTGCTGATGGAGCGGACTGCTCCCCACCCCCCCCACCTTCCCCCCGCAGCCGCGGGGTAGACGTGAGCGTGAAGAACCCCCTGGTCAGACCTTCAGAGGAGGGACGATGCCGCAATAGGCAGCGGCCCAAATGATAGAAATTTCCATGTATTTTGAGTTTGTCCTCCCTTCAATAGCTGGGAAAAAGGCTCCCATTTGGGCCGGTAGCGAGGGTCCAATAGGGGGGAGAGCCCGAAGCATCCCCTTTTGCCGGTTGGTGATTTCAGCTGTCATACCCGGCAAATCAGCTTCTGGGGCCATTGCCAAGTGACTTGAGGGGCTTTCCCCGCCCCATCTCCATGTAACTGCCATGGTGCTTGCAGGCATCTGCCTCATCTTCCCTCTCCTCTACCTCCCCAGCTCTCGCTTCCTCTTTGTCCCTGGATAGAAAATCCACTCATTTCACCAGACAATGCTTCTGCTCAATTCCTCTTCCTCCCCATTTCCTCCCCACCGGTTTGGCCC
>JAODAL010012174.1:0-96536 GCA_025379985.1 Phyllomedusa bahiana | reverse complement strand
TCTTGATCCGTGCAGTCGGAGCGAGACCACAGGTGAACTGATTGCAACTGTTGTTGTTTTTTGTTGTAAATTATTTATATGCAAAACACACAGAGAAAAAACTCTGTTAGAAAGTTGTCCAGCTTTTTTAAGCTAAAATTGGGGCTTCAGTAAAAAAAAATATATATATCTCGACATTACATTAAACATTTTTAATTTATGTATTTTTTTTACTTTAACATTGAGTCCCTCTATGGCAGTGGTTCTCAACCTTTCTAATGCCGTGACCCCGCAATACAGTTCCTCATGTTGCGGTGACCCCAAACCAAGAAATAATTTTGATGGGTACTTCAAAACTGGAATGTTGCTACATGAGGGGTTACATATGTGTGACGCCTCTGAGCGGTACCTCTACATGGTCCATAACATATAAAAGGTTAACCCGCTCAGAGCCGTTACATAGATGTAACCTTGTCCGGGGGGGCGGGGCGGGGGGATTTGTGATATATGTGACCCCTCATGTGCCACTCACAGCCCCCCCCCCTATAAGTGGGTAGTGGGGGGGGGTGGGGGGTAGGTAAATGTGGTTATATTCATGTGATGGCTGTGTGTGGTACAAGTAAACAGGTTAATAACATATTACTTGTACCCTTACAGACATTACATGATGCAATGGTGTGTATGTTTTACACTGAGTTACCTTGCAGTCAGGAACAGCCCGGGCCTTTAAGTGTCAGCGTTCTCTCCGCACTGAGTACGGCAGGGCTGCTCCTGATGCTTGGTACATATTGTGGGGCGGTGATGCTGCGCGCTTTCAGCGTCCTGCACGCACCGCCCACAAGAAACCGGCGGGACGTAAGTCCGTCCTCGCCGCAGCGCCGCTCACAGGGGCAGCTCACTGAGCCACCAATGCTGCGAGTAACGGCGCCCACTGCTCCCCCTCTCCTCAGTAATTCAAACGGCGCCCACAGCGCTCATCCCTGCATCTATTAAGCAAGTGCGGCGCCTTCAGCGCTCCTCCGCAAATCTGCAGAACCCAGCTCTCTCTCCGCACGGCGCCCCCTTCAGCTCTCCGGCCGGCCGGCGCCCCCCTCAGCTCTCCGGCCGGCCGGCGCCCCGGGCTTAGGAACGGCCCTGGCGACCCCTGTGTTTTGGTCGTCCGACCCCCGCCGGGGTCGTGACCCACAGGTTGAGAACCGCTGCTCTATGGTGCTTCACCACAAGGGGGCACAATTGTTTATACAGCCTATTGCATTATACAAACAATGCAGTAAGGTGTACAAAGATGGCAGTTTTACTACTTCATTTTTGAGAAGAAAGTAGTAAAATAAATGACATGGCGGTGATGGAAGCTTTCACAAGGCTTCCAGCCACCATGTAAACAAATTGGGTTCCCGAGAGCTTGCCATTGGGTCCACGATTGGAGTGAGACATGGTACACAGCACTGTTTCTCATTCATTTAGACCCTGTGGCTGTGATGACTGTGGCGTCTAGTAGGTCAAACAGTCTATTCCGTGCTGCCGCCTATCTAGCGGGATAGCGGCGCTACAAAGCCCCTTACCGACACTGGGACGCAAGTTTACGCCAAGAGTCGTTAATAGGTTAAAGGGGTTTTACCACAAAGTGAAATTGATGTGGAAAGCTTGCAAATTAAATAATAAACATTTTCAACATTATTAAAAATTCTGTAATATTTTTGTTTCAGCTGCTACAGTATCCCACAAAAGTGAGTACACCCCTCACATTTTTATAAATATTGTATTATATCTTTTCATATAACAACACTGAAAATATAACACTTTGATACAATGTAAAGAAATCACTGTACAGCTTGTATAATAGTGTAAATTTGGTGTGCCATCAAAGCAACTCAACACTCAATACAGCAATCAATGTCTAAGCCGCTTGTTCTCTGGACATGGATAGATAAGATAAGATTAGACTAGACTGACAAGGCAATTACAAGCGGAATACCTGAAAAGATAATGGGCGACATGCATGAAATTCGGCGTCACACACCTGTATGTGCGATGTTTCGAAAGGCTTCACCTTTCTTTCTCAATTGTATCTCAAGCGTATCTCACGGCGGCTATGTAGCGGGATCATGCTGCGATCCCACTACAAAGCCCCTTACCGGCATCAGGATGTCCATTGTTGGTAAGGGGTAAATGCATTCCACAAACACACTGCTTCTGCGTGTAACATCATGGGAAAGAAATCAGCCAAGATATCAGGAAGAGAATTGTGGACTTGCACAAGTCTGGACCATCTTTGTGTGCAATTTCTAGATACCTGAAGGTGCCTTGTTCATCTGTACAAACAATTATACACAAGTACAAACAAGATGGGATGCTCAGGAAGAAGACAGGCTCTGTGTCTTAGAGATGAATGTGCTTTGGTCCAACATGTGCATATCAACCCAAGAACAAAAGCAAAAGACCTTGTGAAGATGCTGGTGGAGCTGGAAAGATTGTGCCATTTTTTTTCAGTTTTCTGGCATCATTCTAATTTGAGATTTCTTTTTATTAATATGAAAATAATGCAGTTTAACCCATATATTCCTATGTAGTCTGTAGAAATCTATAGTAAAATCAAACAACCATGCATCCTGCACCGGAACATAATTTAAGCCTTTATTTATAACAGATTCCTGAGCATTTGAAAGTTCTTTTGCAGAGATATTTAAAACTAACGCATCTGTATCTTTTTCCTGGTTCTTTTGGTTTTGACTTCTTATTGCTTGTATTGTCCCAACATCTGCGCCAGGATCATTCTCCTCCTGTGTGCTTGAATCCTCAAAAAAAGCTGTACATTGGTTATTATTTCTGGCCGCAGATCGCAACCGCATCCAATCATGCTGCATTGCGTCCTCTGAGCTGTTTAAAGTACTGTCCACACTAGTTCTTTCACGTGTAGTTTTTCCTGCATGACGATTAAACCTTCTTCAGCCCATGTGTATACATAATTTCACATATAATCTCTTGTGCCTCTTTCAAACTATCTTCGTATCTTTGAAGGAGCATGGCCTTCATTTTCTTCAGTATTCAATGTTAACTCTTAGCTAGGTTCACACGGTGTATTTGCAGGGCGTAAGTCCGCCCCGCAAGTACGCCGTGTGGCCGGGGGTGGGGCGGGAGCGGGTGCGGGGGCTGGCACATCGCCGGCCCACAGACATTCATTACCAGCGGCGCGTATTCACATGTCACGAATCTCGCACCGCGGCGGATTCGCCGAGCAGGGAGAGGAGACGTAATCCATAGTTCTCTATGAGAACTGTGGATTACCGTAATGACTGGGATGTATTCCAGCCGTAATTTGCGCACTCCGGCACGTAATTACGGACTGAAATACGTCCAAATTTAAGCCGTGTGAACATAGCCTTAGGGCGACATGTCAGAAAAGAGGCCAGTTTTAAGTTGCATTAAATGAGTGTATAGTGTGCTGAAATGTATGAATCTCGCATGAATCTTGAGTGGTATACCTCGCATAGTATATTGGGCATGTATCATAGCCACATAACTTAGGCGCATTCAAATGTGTTGTACCTGGCACAAACTAAGCCTAGCTTTGGAGTACGACTGTTCATACATATAGAGAGTAAGGCTACAACAGTTTTGTGGTGCAAAATCCACCCAAAAAATGGCGAAGCCCAATTCTGACGTCGCCCTTAATACGTTATATGATTCAAGGGTTGTGGTCTTCTTAAAGGGGTTCTCTGGGAATAATCATTACGGAAAGAAAAGGCCGGGGCTCCTTCCCACAGAAACCTTCCCAAGGAAAAAAGGGGAGATTGGTTGTTCCGGTTATGCGATGACAAGCGGGTGTGCTTGCTCATCACCCCGAC
The DNA here is from genome assembly GCA_025379985.1 of Phyllomedusa bahiana. NCBI lineage: Eukaryota > Metazoa > Chordata > Amphibia > Anura > Hylidae > Phyllomedusa > Phyllomedusa bahiana. Next base: position 92,712 of record JAODAL010012174.1, on the reverse strand, counting down.
AGATTTGGCCCCGGGGGAGGCTCGCAGAGAGAAAAGGCTGAGGGCTGTACACACACACACACACACACACACCACTCAACACATATATATATATATATAATCTATGGCTCAGCTGGGGGGAATTAGGCTTTTGGGGGTTTTTTTTTTCAGAGGCCGCTCAGGGGAGAAAATCCCATGGCGATAATTTGGATATAAAAGCTTTGTACGTGTTCACACCCTGGATTGTGACATCGTTTATTGCTTATATTTAGCATTAGCTTTCATTTCTTAGTTTTTTGGTTTTCCAACAAACCCCTTTTTAAAATTGCTGAAAGAAAATTTAAGAGAACCTGTCAATGATATGCCCCCCTTGCTGAGGGCCCAAGCAGTGAAAGAAATGCCTTCCAGTGCTGTGTCCCCCATTCGTAAGTTCAGCAGTTTTTTAGAGCATTTAATGCTCAATTTATTATGAGCAGGTGTTGACCCGCCACCAAAGGCTGCTCCCCCCTGAAGTTTTCACATGTTTTTCCCACCTATTTAAAGTAAAGGTTTGTCATTGAGGTGGGCGGGGCTGCCTCAGGGGGGGGGTTGAAAAAAAATGACTCTTTAATGACTCTTTTTTGGCTAAAGCTGCAGAAATTTTGATTTAAAACTTGAAAAAAATCAGCATCTTACAAAAAAGGGACACACGTGGAAACAGCATGTCTGCACACTTGGCTGCCCCCAGCAAGGGGGGGATAAACAGTGACAGGTTCTCTTTAAACCTATGGGTGTTTCTGTGACTTATGTTGGATATAAGGAATACGGAGGTATATCATGTTAATGTATGATGAACATATGATGGTATTGTTTTAGGTATAAAGGTTTGGAAAATTTGGGTCATGCAGTTGAGAAAGGGGGCATCGGCCTCCAAAACATGCACACCTCTCTGCTCAGTGTCCGGCGTTTTTTTATCGCTATCCACGAAGGAGACTGGATGCATTGCGCATTGAAAGGAGAGGACTTTAAAGTGGTTGTCTCACTAAAAGGATTGTTTAACAAGATTTTGCAAAAAAAAAGTCACTTTCAATTATGTCCCAAAAAAGTTTTACCTTTCTAGATATCCCTCTTGTATGGCTCAGCACTCCTCGGCGCTATATCTACGGACCTGTTTATCCTCCCATGGGGGCTAGCATGGTCGCTTTAAAATGCGACCACTCTAATTGGGAGATTTTATGAAGCGTTATAAAGTAAATGCAGGGGTGTCGCCAGGCAGATTCATTCGGGGCACGAGCCCCGAATAAATCTGCCTGTGCCCCGAATGTCTGCGGCTCCGTCCTGTCTGGTAATAAAGGCAGTTTAATTGGGGCGCAGTTATAACCGCACCAAAACTGCGCTGTGTGAAAGCACTCTAAGGCCATGTTCACACGGCTTATTTTGGGACAGATTTGGTCCCGTTTCCGTGCCGTACTGCGCGAAATATGGGACCAAATCCATCCCAATAATTACGGTAATAAACAGTTCTCATAGAGAACTATGGATTACGGCGAGAGAAGTGACATGCACATTATCTCGGCAGAATCCGCGCCATGGATAATGAATGTCTATGGGGCTGGCGAGCTGCCGGCCTTCCTGCCCCCATACACACGCCGTAATTGCTGGCGAAATCCGTCCTGCAATTACGGCATTACTAAGGGCTCGTTCATACAGAGTTTTCACTCCGTGTTACAAGCACTTTTTAGATCCATCTCTGGGACCGACAGGACAGATCTAAACAATTAGCAGTGAGATTATCACTGAGGAAGACGCAGCGGAGTTCACATGAGAGATCATTGACATGCACTTCTTCCAAAGACGGAGCCGACAGGCAGGAGGGAAACACGCAGCGGCGATCTCTCATGCGTCTTCCTCATAGCCCGTAGTGATAATCTCACTGCTAAATGTTTAGATCCGTCTCAGGGTCTGTCCTGGCTGTCCCAGAGACGAATCTAAAAAGCACTTGTAACACGGAGTGAGAACGCAGTGTGAACAACCCCTAAGGCTATATTCACACGGCTTATTTCAGAACGTATTTACGTCGGATTGCCGATCGTAAATACGTTCTGAAATCAGGTGAAAATCCGTTTCAAATAGTGCCACTAAGTGTGGCACGTATTTGGAACTGATTTCACGACGGATTCACCATCCCCATTCATTATAGGTGGTGAATCCGTCCGGAAATAATTCACATGCACATTGTTTTTCCGGCCGTTTTGCGGCTGCAATCCGCGGCGGCAATCCGGAACGGAAATAAGTGTAGTCTGAACGACGACACGTATTTCCCATTAAAATCAATGTAAAACGGCCAGTTACTTGTTTGTAACTGATTTCACAACGGATTTGCGGCCGTAAATACGGCCGCAAATACGTTGCGAAATAAGCCGTGTGAACATGGCCTAAGGGTGCTTTCACACAGCGCAGTTTTAACTGTGCTTCAATTAAACTGCCTTTATTACCAGCACGCTTCTTTCAATTGTTCAGAAAGGTGTTATGAGTAAGTAATCAATGACTGTGTGTAAAGTCTTGTGGATACAAACACACTAATTGATCACTCACTTTCCAAACAGTTTAGGCAAGTGCAAAAAGCTTGCTGATAATAACGCAGTTTAATTAGTGCACAGTTAAAACTGCACCAAAACTGCACTGTGTTAAAGCTCCCTAGTGGTAGATCTGAGTGGTTTACCTTATGGCTGCGTCCCCACGGCAGCGGACAAATACCGGTCGGTTTACCCGACCGGTGTGTGTCCTGTTTTGCGGCCATGCGGGAGGCGGGGGCTTTTCTCAGAGATGAGCGGAGAACAGCCCTTCCCCCTCCCATGAGGTGTTCATATTCCGTTCATAAACCAGACAGAAGAATGAACATGCTCAATGTGTTTTGAGCGGCCCGCGTGCAGAAAAAAAGCAGTGGGGACTGCTGCACGGGTTTTCCATAGAGCACCATTGTGCTCATTTTCGGCCGTTTTTTCAGGCGGTCTGAAAAACCACAAACCGGCTGAAAAACCGGCCGAAAACCCTTGCCGTGGGGACATGCCCTTTCAGTCTATGGTTGGAGAACCACTTTAATCAGAGAAAACCACCTCTCGTTCCCTGATAAAAATGTCAGGGTTACTGTAATCTATGGAGCAGAGGGAGAGAAGAACAGCTACTTCATGAGTGCGCTGGCCACGGACCCCCACTGTCCATTGAGAGTAATGGAAGTCCACAGCCCTCAGGGGTCTTCAAACTGCGGCCCTCCAGCTGTTGGGAAACTACAACTCCCATCATCCCCACTGTTATAGGTTATATAAATGCATGATGGGAGTTGTAGTTTCCCAACAGCTGGAGGGCCGCAGTTTGAAGACCCCTGCATCATTGAATTGTCATCACTTGTAGCGCAGCCACAGGGGGATTGTGAATGACAGCGCAGGGAGCTGCTATTGTCTCGGCTACTCCTTCAGCCCTTCCTATGCACAGCTCTAATGTCATTGGCTGTAACAGAGTCAAGGGGCTGTGATTGCAGTGCAGGGAGCAGTCATCCAGGAAGCGGCCTGAGCTCTATGTACATATGAGCTGTGGGATCTCCCCTTTAAGGTGATATATCACGGATTTCCGCCTGTTCCTCTATTGACTCAGCCTCTGCCTTCACCTCCCCGTGACTATGGCCTAGCTCTGCAATCAGTGCAGTAGCCGGCCCCTGACAGCCTGTCACACGTGACCTGGCAGCGCCCCCTCCTATTGGCTGACGCGCTTTCCCGCCCCTGCACGGCCACGCCCCGCAGTTCGTTAGCTTCCAGTGGCCCCGCCCAGCTGCGGCCTGCGCTCAGGGCCACGCCCCGTTGTGGTGACATCATCCCACTGCAGCCAATGAGCGGGTGCCACACTCCGGCTCCTGCTCCCGCGGTGGGTACTTCCGGCAGGTTTTCTCCCTCTTTCTCCCCGGCTTTCCCTGTAGTGCAGGTCCGGCCGTGCTGCTGAGAGCTCCGCACCGCGCTGCACCCTGACCACGACATGACGCGCAGCCTCCTCCTCGGCGCCCTGTGCCTTCTCGCCGCCAGCACCGCCTGGGCCTCGGACGTCTTGGACTTCACGGACGACGACTTTGAGACGAGCGTCGCGCAGTATTCGATCATCCTGGTGGAGTTCTTTGCTCCATGGTGAGTGTGGGGCGATCGGGCCTGCCCCGCGGTCCCCTGGGGGCGAACGTCCCTGGGGCTCCCGCGTGTCCCCGGGCGACGGGTCCCTGCTCCCCGCGGTGTCCCCGGGCGACGGGTCCCTGCTCCCCGCGGTGTCCCCGGGCGACGGGTCCCTGCTCCCCCTGTACTGAAGGTGCTGTGAGGGATCTCAGCTTGTGCGGTGGCAGAGAACAGGGAGGAGTAGCTTGTGCTGCCAGTGACTGGGCCCCAGCGCTCCTCTTCCTGGTCTCTGCTCCATTCACTCCTACTGAGGGGCTCACAGTAAGGATCCAGTGTGAGAAGTGGTGGTGTCTCTGGGGGCTGGAGTAGGGAGCGGTTACCTGTGTGGCCGGGTGTCTGGTGCCCACTTACTCCTGGACCTGGTATGTGCACAGGCTGGTGATTGATGCCCACTCACTCCAGTACTGACCAATGTGACTCCAGGGTATGGTATGTGCCTGACCTGGTGACTGACACCCGGTCGCTCTGGGATGTGGTCTGTGCCAAGATCAGTAACTGATGCCCGGTCACTCAGCACCTGGTAGGGGCATGGACCTGTGGTTGGTGCCTGGTCACTCTGCGATGTAGTATTTGCAGGGATCAGTAACTGGTGCCCGGTCACTTCAGGGCCTGGCATGTGCCGCTCCTGGAATCTGGTGCCCGGTCACTGTAGCCAGCTCTGCTTCTTGCAGAGTGTTATCACAGGTGGCGCTGTCTTCATCGCTGTGAGCAGTGCCCTCTCCAGCAGGGGCGTCCCTTCCTCTAGAGCAGGCATTCTCAAACTGCGGCCCTCCAGCTGTTGGGAAACTACAGCTCCCATCATGCATTTATATAATCTATAACAGTGGGAATGATGGGAGCTGTAGTTTCCCAACAGCTGGAGGGCCGCAGATGCCTGCTCTAGGAGGTCCGGTGAAGGCTGCGGTCCCCTGTGTGTGGTGTAATCTGGTTCACATTAGTGGATGTTCTCCTCATCACTGTAGCCGGAGGGTGCTGTGTTCTGGTCGTATAAGATGGGGCTGAGCATTGTGGCCCCTGCTGTGCTGCTTTCACTTTCCGTCCCCGCTGCTGTAGGGACCTGTAGTCCTGGGCTGCGCCGCTCTCCTTCCTGTGCAGCCGTCTTGTCGTGTCATGAACTACTATTCCCAAGCTGTACTGCTGGAGGGGGGCGTGTCCTTGCTGTGGTGTCTGCTTCTGATTGGCTCTCAGTAACTTGGTGGCTGCTTCTGATTGGCTGGGCCTATTGAGCAACCCATCATGTAAGCGATGCCTTCAAGGATTTCCTCCTGTGCTAGGATGTGCTGCTTCCCTGCTGCCAGTGCATTGTCCATGGAGATCCCCCCCCTGCAGTTACGCTAATGGCTCCCTCCCCCAGGTGTTCCTGGGCCTGCAGTCCAGCAGTTTTCCTTCTTAACTCCTGGTTTGTGGAACGCATTGATTGGTTATATGTACAAACATTGCTTTGTTCAGGACATTAGTACATAAGGATGACAGCGCTAACACCCCATCCACGTGAGGCAGCAGTGCTGCAGGCTGTAGCTGTGGATCCCACTCCTTCAACCTGTGTAACAAATAGGACTTTTACTATAAAATGTCCACAAACGCCTGTAAGAAGTGTCGCCAATCCTCCGCGACGCCAGTCTACTCGAACGGGGACGTCACTGCTGCAGCCGCTGATTGGCCGCAGTGGAAATGAGCGCTCCCAACAGTGATGTCAGCCAATGGCGCATAACCACTGCAACCAATCAGCAGCTGCCGCGGTGACGTCTTTGTCAAAAGTACAGAAGACGAGCGGAGGGGGCAGCACGCGATCCCAGGCAGCAGTGTCCTATAGGGAAAATATATAGAAGCATTTTACTCTCTAGTGACTTTATGATCCTAAAGTAAGCTATCGATACCAAAGCTGGAGAAGTGAGGGCATATGTACAAAATCCTGAATAAGAATGACTCCTTTTATTAGGACAATGAACAGAAACACGAATGGCGAGGGCCACATGTATGAAAACGGTCTAGGTCTAAAATTCACTTTGTTTCCCATAGTAACCAATCAGCGCGCCCCTTTCATTTTCACTGAGCACTATATGAAATAAAAGGGGCGCTCTGATTGGTTGCTATGGGCAACAAAGTGAATTTTAGACCTAGACAGTTTTCATACATGAGGCCCCAAGTGTTAATGTACTGATCACTGCCAGGACGGGCCAAGAAATGCCACTCAATGCAATTCTAGGTCATGCTGCAGACCCCATAATGCCAGGTCACACAGTTTACCCAAAAATAAGACCTAGTGTAACTTTTTTTTCAAGCTTAGAAATATAAGGCCTCCCCTGAAAATAAGACCTAATAGGAGTCATTGCTACAGCTCCCCACACGCCAAACATTAGCAGATCATTCAGATAGGTCTTACCTTATGTGGGAGGTTACCTGGACAAGAGGGGCTCCTCTAAGGAAAGTGCTACTGTTAGGCTAAGTTCACACGGGTAATTACAGGGCGTAGAGCACGCGCCGCAATTACGCCGGGAGTTCGGGCGCGTACAGTCCGCCGGCCCCATAGACATACGTTACTCATGGCATGTAAGCGCCGTAAATGAATGACATGTCACTTATCTCCCCACGTGTCGTATTGTACAAGCGGGTAGAGGGGGCGTAATCCATAGTTCTCTGACAACTGTGGATTACCGTAATGACTGGGGCGCATTTCGCTCGTATTAGAGCGCTGTACTCCGTGTAATACTCACCAATTTAACACTTGTGAACATAGACTTAGATATGAGATTGGGGCCAATGATTCTAAAAGAAAGTCGCAATAAATTCACCGTGAGATGCAGGGTTTGGAGAGCGATTATGTTCCAGAAGATGACATGACCGTCTTTGACTAAATGTTGCTTTTTGTTCATAAATACCAGGATCGGTAAATGTACCAGATGCTGAAGAAATTCTTGATGGAATTCAGTTTGGCTGGTTGTTTGTGATAACAGGACTGCAGTATATTAAAAAGTGTGGATTCTTGTTCACGGGAAAAATAAGACCTAGGAACAAATTAATAGAAGGCACTGTCTTATTTTTGGGGAAACAGTGTGTGTGTGTGTGTATATATATATATATATATATATATATATATATATATATATATATATATATTTACACACACATCTGTCTCCTAGTTTACTAGATCTACATACACACAGAATCGTGTAATACACTTAATAAAGAAGTCTTATATGTATAGAGTGACGGATACCGACCGGAAAGGGAGCCCCAGCCTGTTTCCCCTTGTCTGGGGGTTTTATTTCATATTTGTAGTTTTAATAATTGTATGTGTGACCTCTATAGTTCAGTCCTTGTGTTTAGGCTTATTCCTCATAGTATTCTGGGGCTGGAGATTTTATTTAGAGCCTCCTTTTCACATCCCATCCAGAATAATGGTGGTGGGGTTGAAGCGTACACAGCATGCTGCACCATTTTTTATTTTTTTTTATATAGATTATTTTTTTTTACCCTTGACATCACTTTGGAAACCCGACGGACCCTGTTGAAGTCAATGGTGTCTGACAGGCGCGGTTGGTGTCTATCCTGTAACTGGTCGGCACCATTTCTGCCATGATCAGAACCTCTGCTGCAGGAATAAACCTGGCCTAAGCCATAACTTGTCTTCTGCAAATTGAACCATATAGTCTATTAGCCGTTACCCACCAACAAGTTCTGTGACCATGTAGCACAAGGTCTAATGGTGACGTAGCCTGGGCTACTTGTCTTGTTGTCAGAAGGCATTAACCCTCTTCAGGGCAAAGGCCTGCAATATCTTAGGTACTTATATTTTTAATAAGCTCCACTCCAGGCTTCTCCATGAGTGATGGCAGGAGAGCAGTCGTGTGTAGGTAGCGGTTTCTTTGCATAACCTCCAGGTTTCAGCATCAGAATGATTAGTTATGTCATCAGTAACTTTCCATTGATGCCTGTTGTGCTGTGATTTGGGCATAGTCGCACATTAGTTTGTTTCAATAACCGGGCTCACTGAAAATCTTGTTCCGTTCCAGGTGTGGACACTGTAAGAAGCTGGCACCAGAATATGAGACGGCCGCCACAAAGCTGAAAGGATCGGTCGCTCTGGCTAAGGTACGATTTTCTCCTTATTCCATTCAGAGTATCGTACTCAGATGTATAACTTTACACTTATCCAACTTCAACCTCATTTGCCTAATGGATGACCAAAAACTCAGTGGGGCGGGTTTATCTCTACTGCCTAATATTTAGTGTAATCTTAGACCAGGCATTCCTACAATCCACTACATTTATCAGAGAGTTCATAAATCTGGTGCATTATGTCTAGTCTAACGTCACACCTTCTATTAGTTGCCTTACTTTGTTCTTGCTTTTTGGTGCTCAGTCACATGCCAAGCCATGCCCTTTTCACCGAACCCGCAGCCTTTTTGTCGGACAAGGCATAGAAGCGTCTGGAAAATTGCGGCAGAGTTCTGGTGCAATTGCCTTAATAAATATGTCCCATGGTGTGCAGGTCTGCTTACAACTTTGCATTACACTACATGGCTTGATATCTGCAAAACTAGAAACCATGCTATTAATCTCCTTCCCTGCATCATTAATAAATAAAAGCGGACCCAGTACTGAGCCTTGGGGTCAGCTCTTATAACCCAGGACCATTCAGAGTAGGAGTCATTTACCACCACTCTCTGAGTATGATCCGATAGCCAGTTCTCAATCCAGTTACACACTTATTTCTAACCAACTACTTTAATTTACCCAATAAACGCTTATGAGGGACAGTGTCAAATGCCTTTGCAAAGTCTAAAAACACTATATCCATAGCCGCCCCGCTATCCAGACTTCTACTCACCTCTTCATAAAAATAGATCAGGTTGGTCTGACAACTTCTGTCCTTTGTAAAACCATGCTGGCAATCACTCATAATATTGTATTCGTCCACATATTCTTGTATATAGTCCCTTATGAGCCCCTCAAACAGTTTTCTCACAACAGATGTTAAACTTTCTGGTCTATAATTACCTGGGCAAGACTTTGAGTCTTTTTTTGAAGATGGGAACTACATTTGCCTTGCGCCAGTCTCCTGACACTATACCAGTCACCAGAGAATCTCTAAATATCATGTACAGGGGCACAGAGATAATAGAGCTGAGCTCTTTAAGTATAAGCCATCAGGGCCTGGAGCCTTGTTCACATTTTAGTTTAATTTATCTTGGGTTATTTCTTTATTCTGCAAATGAATGATCAGTTAGTCTCATCAGCACTGGCCCCCTTCATTAGCCACTTTCTCCTCTTTTGCTTATACAGAGTTAGGGCTTGTTCACACGGAGTTTTGCCTCCGTATTAACCTACGCTATTTAGATGTGTTTCGAGGAACCGACAGGACGGACCCAGAGATGCATCAAACAATTGGCAGTGACTTTATCACTGCCGGCAACGAGGAACGTGCAGCGGCGTTCACACGAGATCGCTGCTGCGTGTTTGTCCTGCGCCTGTCGGGTCCGTCTTGTGGATGCGATCAAAGAATTGACATGACAGGCGCAGGGCAAACACGCAGCGGCAATCCCTCATGTGAACGCCGCTGCGTGTTCCTCATAGACTGCAGTGATAAACTCACTGCTAATTGTTAGATGCATCTCTGGGTTCATTCTGTCGGTCCCCGAGACGCATCTAAAAAGCGGATGTTCACGCGGCGTTTTGCCTCCGTATTAACAAGCCCTTAAAGAAATCCTTTATTTGCTCTGCCTTCCTGGATCCCAAGTAAACAACTCCCATTTTACATTTGACATCTGATAGCAGCAGGTTCGAGATGTGGTACCCACACCTATCATGGGAATGCACCTCTGAAAGTTTTGGAGCAGAAAGGAGATGGTTGCACTTGCGCATCACTCTCCATTCTGTTCTATGAACTGATCTCACCATTCAGCTGTTCTTGAAACTCCTATAACACAGAATTGAGAGCTGTTCGCAAGCACCGCCAGCTCTGTTCTGAGCCCAAACTTCCAGAGGCACGCTCCTCAGATGGGTGTGGTTTTTGCCTTTTTAGAATCCACCGCTATCATATTTTGATGATATATCCTAGCGATACACCATCAGTCTTTGGTAGGAACACCCCTTTAAAAGTCCTACATGCTCTGGCTTTTGTGTTTATAGGTTTAACCCCCTTAGTGACAAGGTGGGAATAAGTACGTCCTATTGTTGCTAAGGATGTACGTGGCACTGATGTATAGTCTGCCTCCTCTCAAACCGATCTACTCCTATATTTTCTAGATTGTCCTTCATCCTAATGCCTTAATTGTAGAATTATCACCTCCAGCACATCAGCCCTTCCAAAAATTCTGCAGAAACCAGTTTAAACCTAAGTCAGCACAGTGATCAAAGAACCCAAACCCTCCCCTCTACTCCATCAGGGGTCGTCTTGCCATGCTTTTTCACAGAACCACTGCCAGCTTGAGGCTCCCACTTCCTAGTCAGGCTGTGAGCACATCTAAAGTAGTGATTGACATATCCGCTCTGCTATTACTAGATGAGCCTTGTACAGCGAGATCAATGCTGGAGGTTTATAGACTGTAGTGCACAAGGCTACAGGGCTCCAAAGGGTTAACTTGTAAACTCGGCGCACATTCTGCCGCGTATTTGCGCTTAATACGCAGCAAGATGCACGCTGCAATGACGGTAATCCATAGAGAACTATGGATTACGCCTTGTCCCCCCGTGTGTACAATACGATCGTACTGTAAGCGGGGGGAGATAAGGGACGCCAATTACTTGTGGCTGCCGGCCCCCATGTTTCGGGAGTACTAATATCAGTCTTTTGGACCCAAACGCGCATCTAGCGATGAACAGTGATTTTAGACTACTGGCGATGGAAAACACGCATCGGCGTTCAGACAAGTGATCACTGATGCGTGTTTACATACGTCTTTCAGATCTGTTCTAAGAATTGACATGTCAACTCTTGATCCGAAAGATGCAGCAGGAGCCCTATAATAAACTGCAGGGTGCATTCCTGCAGCCAAAACACATCCAAATACGCATCTGCGAGTTGGATGCTATTTTCGGGTCCAAAACGGGTCCAAAATCGCACCCAAGAACGCTGTGTAAACATACACTAAGAGTTCTAAGCTTTACCACTTGTCATTAACTTAAACAAGCTCCTGTGCTTGAACACTCGACAGGGAGTGCTTTTTCATGGTCGGAGTCAGCTTGAAGCAATCGGGTAATGGCATTTCCCCACGGTTTTGCAGACTGTTTTCAGTTTTAAAAGCTGTCTGTAAACCGGCTGACAAACTTTTACACGGACCTTAATGGAAAACCCGTTGCACAGATTTTCCGCTGGATTGTCTTTTAGACCACCGGTGGTCTGAAAAACAAAGAACGTGTTCATTCAAAAACATAGAACATGTTCATTCTTCCGCCTGGTTTTCGGGCGGAATATGAACCAAAAAGGGGGCGGCTTTTCTCGGCTAACCACGGAGAAAAGCCGTCCCCCCTGCAGCCGTGTGCACGGCCCCAAAGCAGTGCAAATATCTGTCGGGATTTCCAACCGGTATTTGCACTGTCGGGTGAACGGCCCCTAACAGAGCAGGGAGAGGTTGTCGGTAACCCAGAGATACTTGTGTACACTGGCGGTAGGTAAAAGTTTTCTTTATCTTATGAACAAAGTAAAATTAAAACCACAATGTATTTGGTACTAGTCTTCATTTCCCTATATTTTAAAAGTTAATTATTGTGGTGAGAAAACCCATTGATTTTGGTGGGCACACTATAAACCTACATTCTCTATGGATGAGACTTGGGAATTCTCCTCTACTTGCCTTCTGCTGCATTATTCTTTGGATTTTATCTGTAAAAATCCACAAGTAAATTATGCAGTATTTCTGTTTTAATGTAAAATTCTCCTTCATGCGTGCATGGTATCTGCACACAAACGTACGCTCTGCATTTACAGCGCTTCTTTCATGGCTCAATTGTTAGTTTGGGAATCAAAATTAACCAGCATTGGCTACGGAAGGTGTACAACTGCTGTCATGGTCTAAGTCTGTGCAAGAACACCCACTGGCTTGGTGCAGTGTTTCCAGGTGGTAACCCTCACACATTGTGAAGTTTGCCTTTTTTCCAACAAAGTCAATGTAGAAAAATCGTACAAAAGCTGTACCATTCCCTGTTAGTGTCAAGTGATCTGCAAGCCTGTCAACTTTTTAATGAGACTTCAGATGTCTTTTTTAGGTTGACTGTACTGCAAACTCAAACATCTGCAACAAATATGGAGTCAGTGGCTACCCTACTCTTAAAATCTTCAGAGATGGTGAAGAATCTGGGGCTTATGACGGGCCTAGGTCTGCTGGTAAGATAAACTGTCCTGCATGGGGAAAAGTGAGCTGCACATGATCACTATACAAAATCTGCTTTGTTCTGACAAGATCGTATCTTGGCCATTAGACATAGTTGGCATACATTAAAGCTAAAAGATGCGCTGCCTAAAGCTGTGCTGTTGTGTAATGGTATAAGAAACACATTGATCCACCATCAAAACTATCTTCATTGGTTCATTCTTCTCTCTCGTGCATACGAAATACACGGTTCCCAAAGTACATAAGTGGATTTAAGCCCCTCCAGGGAGACAGATTGTTTCTGATATTGATTCACTATTGGAACCGCTGGCTACATGTTTGGACCGTTTTCTTCAGCCTGCTGTAAAAAGGATCCCCACGTCCTACAAGATACTGGGCAGTTTACACATTGTCGCAGTTGATTGTTTGAAGGTGATCTGGATGTGCATAATTAGACATAATGCATCATGTACTAATATTCCATATCCAGAAGGGGTTGTGGCAGTCAGGGAGACTGTTTGAATTCAAGTTTGCCTAATTCCCATATAGGGTTCTTGTTATGCAAACATCTTTATGATGTGTTTTGAAAAGGCATTAGTTTTGGCATTCGCCTTTCAAGGAGTACATAGTATTGTGGCATAGATGGATATACAGGCAGTCCCCGACTTGCATACGTCTTAGTTACAAACGGAGACTTATGGGGTGTGGCTGACATTCAACACTGTCACGCCCCATGATAACCAAGTGCCAGCATGCCACTGCTGCACATGAGATACAGAACGTTAGGTGAAATCTTCTAAAAAAAAAAAAAAAAAAAAAAAAAAGGCACAGAAACAAAAAAAAATGTAAAAACCCTTCCCTGCACTATCCAAAACTAAAACAATTTTTTTTTGCTGGAATTACAATTAAATCTACCTGTTCCGACTTGCATACAAATTCAACTTAAGAACAAACCTACAGTCCCTATCCCGTTTGTAACCCGGGGACTGCTTGTATTGACTGTGTTCCTGGGCAGGATCGGAGGAACAACTGGGATTGTTCACTGAACATATTAACCATGCTCATCAATTGATACAATTTTCTTTAACTAGAAGTGAGAACGTCTTAGGGCTCGTTCACACGGCATTTTTGGATGCGAAAATCGCATGCAAAAACACAGCATCGATCAGATCCAGCACGTAGCTACATGTTGGATGCAGTGGGATCGCACCCTATAGTTTTAAATAGGGCTCCTGCTGCATCTTTCAGACCAAGAATTGACATTCTAAGAACGGATCCGGAAGACGCAGTGAGACGCACATCGGTGATCACTCGTCTGAACGCCGGTACGTGTTTTAATTCGCAAGCAATATAAAATCAGGCTAATCACTGTCAGATGCACGTTTGGGTCCATCAAGACGGACCCAAGCACGCATCTTAGCACGTGTACACACCGACCTGACATGCCGTGTGAATATACCCTTACACTATTGACGTTGACATTTGTAAGGACGAAACTGGCTTGGTGACTACAGTGTAAATGGAAAGTACCACCCGCCACAATGTATTGCATGAGGATTCTCAACATGCCTCAAGTGTTTAAGGGTTTCCCGAGAGTGCAATTGATCATCTGTCTGGAAAATGGCTATTTGTTGAATATGGAGAATATAGTCTAAAATTTGTGATGAGATGCTACGATGGAGGGGAACTGGAGAGAATAGGTTCAGAGATCTTTAAGGCTATGTTCACACAGCGTAATTGCGGCACGTACAGTACCCATTGACATGCATTACTCGCGGCGCTTAATCGCCGCGAGTAATTGACATGTCGCTTATCTCCCCGTGCATCCAATACGATCGTATTGTACGTGGGGGAGAGGGGTTTGGGATGAGGCATAATCCATAGTTCTGAGAGCTATGGATTACCATAATTGCGTGCCGCACTTGTGCCGTGAGAACATACCAGAAGATTCACTGCCAACAACTCTTGCAGGTGAAGACCAAAAATAGAAGGGATAGGTTCACATTTCCATATGATAGGCATGCCAACATGAGGGGGGAAAAAGCGATTTAAAAGCACTGAAACCCCTTGCAATCTGACCCTAAGTTTGGCTCCTTGTGCAGAGAATATCCACAATGGATCTATTAAAAAAAACTACTTTAAGACCGGAACAAACATCGTCTGACATTGGTAGTAAAGAAAAATGGGACAAAGTATTCTAAAGCCGTGAGAACAAGAATGAAAATATATACACTCACCGGCCACTTTATTAGGTACACCATGCTAGTAACGGGTTGGACCCCCTTTTGCCTTCAGAACTGCCTCAATTCTTCGTGGCATAGATTCCACAAGGTGTTGCAACGATGCTCAATTGGTACCAAGGGGCCCAAAGAGTGCCAAGAAAATATTCCCCACACCATGACACCACCACCACCAGCCTGAACCGTTGATACAAGGCAGGATGGATCCATGCTTTCATGTTGTTGACGCCAAATTCTGACCCTAACCATCCGAATGTCGCAGCAGAAATCGAGACTCCTCAGACCAGGCAACGTTTTTCCAATCTTCTACTGTCCAATTTCGATGAGCTTGGGCAAATTGGAGCCTCAGTTTCCTGTTCTTAGCTGAAAGGAGTGGCACCCGGTGTGGTCTTCTGCTGCTGTAGCCCATCTGCCTCAAAGTTTGCCGTACTGTGCGTTCAGAGATGCTTTTCTGCCTACCTTGGTTGTAACGGGTGGATATTTGAGTCACTGTTGCCTTTCTATCAGCTCGAACCAGTCTGCCCATTCTCCTTTGACCTCTGGCATCAACAAGGCATTTCGGCCCACAGGACTGCGCTCACTGGATGTTTTTTCTTTTTCGGACCATTCTCTGTAAACCCTAGAGATGGTTGTGCGTGAAAATCCCAGGAGATCAGCAGTTTCTGAAATACTCAGACCAGCCCTTCTGGCACCAACAACCATGCCACGTTCAAAGGCACTCAAATCACCTTTCTTCCCCATACTGATGCTCGGTTTGAACTGCAGGAGATTGTCTTGACCATGTCTACATGCCTAAATGCACTGAGTTGCCGCCATGTGATTGGCTGATTACAAATTAAGTGTTAACGAGCAGTTGGACAGGTGTACCTAATAAAGTGGCCTGTGTGTCTGTCTGTGTGTCTGTCTCCGATGCCAGAACAGCTCCTCGATTTTTAAAGGGGGATACACAAGCCACCCCAAGCAAGGCACCCAGATGAGAATAAAAGGATTTCTAACCTGTGATAGTTGCCAGGTTATATACATGATAAAATGCCCATGTGGCGAGATTTACATAGGTCAAACTAGCAGAAATATTAGAATAAGAATAATTGAACATAGATCTGCTTCAGAAAAATGAGACCAAGGTGTTAAGATGGAAGCTACAGATAAGAAAGCCTTCGGAGAAACCTCAATAGCAAGACATATGGAGAAGAGGGACATGGCCTCTCAGAATTACGTTGGTGTGTGTGATAGAAGGGGTGGTAGGCAAAGATCAGCCACAGGTTAAGAAGAAATTGCTTCAATGAAGCATATTAGATTGCCTCTGAGGCTTTATGTCCCAAGGGGTTAACCAAAAGCTTCAACCTCTGGGTGTTTTTGTGATCTACAAGTTTTGGGTCTGTTATTAATTACTGTATGTAACTATGAATCATCAGTGAATAGATGCATGCTTCAGAAAGGGGCCGTACCGCGAAACGTCGCACAGGTGTGCGTGGCTCTGTCCGATGTCTGGCAAACGCCGAAATACACTGAGCGAAGCAGCAGAAAAAAACCGCAACAAACCCTAGTACAGCACTGTTTATTCTGTGTTTGGCCGAATGGCGAACGTGCTATGTGAATTCTGTGTGTGCACGAGATATAATGCAGGAATGAAGATAGTTTTGCTGGTGGATCACTGTGTATTATATAGCTGCGAGGTGTGGAGAGGCCTTGGTGTGGATCCATAGTGGATACTTGGGATAAAGGAAAATAGCAGTGGTTAGATGTAATAGTTTCACTGCTTGCCTTCTAGTATAATATGGCGCAAGCCGTAGTAGAGATTTGCCTTTAAATATAATGTGGTAGATTTAGTAAGAAGTGTGCCAGAATTTTGACTTAATGTGCACCAAAAAAACTGAAGTTTGTGTATTAGACCATTTGGTGCTTCCAAGAATTAGTTTTTTTGGTTGAGTCCAGCGGGCGGTCTTACCAGTGACCTACAGGTATCTCTATGTGCACGTATACAAGGAAGGGGGACATCTAAATGAGTACAAGTTCTGCTGAATTTTTCTCCATAGATCAATTTGCACAGCTCCTCCTACTCTCCAACATGCTGCCTGCTTATCAGATAGCATGTTCAATGTGACAGATCCCTCTTTAAAGAGAACCTGTCGCATAGGTTGTGCCCCCCTTGCTGAGGACAGCACAAGCTAGTGTCAGACCTGCTGTTTCCAGCGCTGTTTCCCTTATTCTGTAAGATGCTGTAGTTTTAGAGTAGTTAATGCTCAAATCTGCAGTTTTCAGCCAGAAGAGTGAGTCATAAATTGAGCCCGCCCATCTGAGCCTAGCCCCGCCCACCAACTGATTATCCTATTTTGAATAGGTAGAAACATGTGAATAACTGCCAGGTGGGCGGGGCAACACATACTCATGAATAAAACTTGAGCATTAAATGCTGTAAAACTGCAGCATCTTACAGAATAAGGGACACAGCGCTGGAAACAGCAGGTCCGACATTAGCTTGTGCTGCCCTCAGCAAGGGGGGGCACAACCTATGTGACAGGTTCCCTTTAGGCTATGTTCACACGGCATAATTGCGGGGCGTGATTACTCGCGGAGTGTGAGCACTATGAATAAATGACATGTCACTTATCTCCCCACATGTTGTATTGTACGCCCAGGGAGAGGACGCGTAATCCATAGTTTTCTGAGAACTGTGAATTACTGTAATGACTGGGGCGCATTTCACTTGTATTGCGGTGAAATGCGCCCTGATCATAGCTGTGTGAACATAGCCTTAAATACTCAAGCTACAGCATCTTACAGAATAAGGGACACAATGCTGGAAACAGGTTTGTCCCTAGCTTGTGCTGCCCTCAGCAAAGGTGGCATAAACGTTAACAGATTCCCCTTTAGGGTATGTTCACACGGCTGATTTTTGCCGTGGTTTTCGGAGCTTTTCTACTCCCAAAACAGCATCAAAACCTCGCCTGAAACGCGCTTCTTCAGAAGGTTTTAGATGTTTCTCTGTGCGTTTGTGGATGAGATTTTCAACACTGTTTTTACCCATACAAATTAAAAGCCAGGGCAAAAAGTGCCAAAAAAGACAAAAACACGCTTCAAGAACTGACTTGACACTACTTTTTCAGCACCCAAAGCGGCTTCCAAAGATGCGCGTAAAAACCTCGTCGTGTGTGAACTACAACGCTGTTTTACATAAGGATCAATGAAATGGGGGCGTTTTGGGCGTGGTAACGCTCTGAAAACCGCTTCGAAAACGCATCCAAATAAGCAGTGTGAACATACCCTAATACATCTAGAACACTGCATGGTTTAGTTTTGAGTGCTTTTGAAGATCTTCCTAATAAACCTGCTCAAGTAGGTCTGTGTAGTTTCTCCATTCACTATGCAGGTAGATGGTTTTGGTTACATGTGCTTAATGTTTTAAGAATGAGAAACCTCTAACTCTTTAAAGCTAGGTTTGGCTCTAGTTATGATTTAGCTTCAATTTGGCTTTGTGATAGCAAAAAATCAATGTGACATTTGGTTGATGTGTAATATAATAGTAGTGGTCTTAAAAATTGGGCCAAATCTGTAAAGAAAGGAAAGTGAGACTTTGGCTTGAGCCAAGACTGGGGTTTGCAGCAGGTGATCTCCCATGCTAGGCCTACGTTTTAGACTAGTACTACAAAAGTCGGCAGAATTCTACGAATGCGAAGAAAGGCGAACACTGAATATTTCATAATTCATTTCTGCTGCTTTTTGGATACATGAAACTCTGAAGTTCTTGGTGCACATTTTTGATCAAAACTGAGGGCCCATCAACCAATGACCAGGTGACCGTGGTTCAGATGTGGACCTACACTATGGCATTCTCACCTCCTTTGGTGCCTTGAGGCCTCTGTTCCTTCAGGGCTTGAAGGTCCCAGTTACACTCTGTACTGATTATAACCGGTCTACAACTGGACTTGTACAGAGAGGAATTGCTTCTGCCAGTTGTCACTTGATAAATGGTGGTGTATGGGTTTCTTCCTTCCACTTTTTTTTTTCATGGCAGTAGCAGGAAGTTGTATCCATTCATGCCACAAAATGTGTGCATCATATAATAAATACAATAACTCATAAAATTTGTAGGGGACTCCACTTACACTTATGGAGAGTAGTTGGATTTTAGTTGTAAGTGCCAGCTTTGTAAGACCTTGAATATTACAAATGTCAGAAGGAGGGGACTGGGATATACCTGATATTTTATGCTTTAAAGGGGTTGTCTCGCTACAAGGATTGTTTTTTATGTTAAAGATCTTGCAAAAACAAGTCGCTTTGCAATATGAAACCAATAAGTGTCCTATTTATTCTGAGATATACCTCCTGTATGGGCTGCACCATCTCCTCAGGTCACTATAGCTACAGACCTGTTTACTCTCTCCTGATAGGCTGCCAGCACTGCTTTAGCTACAGACCTTGCTTCTACTGCAGCCTAGTAGAAGCCAGTAAACACGCCCCTGAATTCAAAATGAAACCAAGAAAACAGGACCAAGGTAAGATGTAGTGAGACAACCCCCTTTAAGTCTTTTTAGGATAATCGGGTGGTTGCAGAGTTGAGATATATTAAAATCTAAAAAATATGCAGTGACCGCAGCATTCCAGAAAAGAACCGATGTTGTGGACAAAATAAAGTGCAATGTTTTGTCCTTGTCACAGGACGTTTTTCATATCTACTTGTTTTTTTTCAAGATGGCATTGTCAGCACGATGAAGAAACAGGCAGGTCCTGCATCTGTCGATCTGCGCTCTGTTGAAGAGTTAGAAAAATTCATTACTGACGCTGATGCGTGTGTAATCGGTGAGTAGGAGTAAAATGTCCAGGTTCAGTATAACTAATCATTTTCTATAGCGCCAACATATTCCACAGCACTTTACAAAATCGCTTGTCTTTGGCTTAGGTGGAAAGCGGCATTTCTAATCTCTTTTTTTTTTTTTTTTTTTTTTTTTTTACGGTTTAGGCTTCTTCCGTGATCTGTATGGCACAACTCATTCTGAATTTCTCAAGGCTGCCCAAGCATTGAGGGAAAAATACAGATTTGCCCACACAGGTGAAGACGAACTGGTGGATAAATATGATTCAAATGGAGAGTAAGTAAAAGATGGCTTGTACATATGACCGCTATGGTAGTGGTGGCCTCAGCCGTGCCGTTATTTGGAACTACCAGAATGAAGGATTGACTCTTATTTTTGTCATCTTTTGTTCAAGGGGTATTGTTTTATTCCGTCCATCACGTCTTGCAAATAAGTTTGAAGACAGTTCTGTCACATTCCCTGCTGATGAGAAGATCACCACCCACAAAATAAAGAAGTTCATTCAAGATAACATGTGAGTAGTATTGGTTTTGCAGTTAACCAGATATCAGTATCCATGTTTCTAAATGTTGGCCTGTTTAATGACCCTGACCATCCCTAACCAAGGCTAATTCAGTCTACCTGAGATATTGGGTGAAGGCTTTTGACTTGGAGCTTTGTTTTCACACTCATATGGGTCAGAATAATGAAAACTAGGGCAAATCAGCAGCATCCAGTCAGGTATCTAGGGGGGCTAAACACAGGCAGAATCCAATAAATAACTAGGAGCAGTGTTTCCCTTTACCCCTCTCCCCATTTCATCCTATTTTGTCTAGGTCTGTAAAAAACTGTCTGGGGGGTTGGGGTGGTTTTGTTTTTTTTGGGGGGGAGGGGGGGGGGGCCCCCGGCCTCTTTACAGTTTTAAACTAGCTAAAGCGGGGACAAACATTTGGTTACATGAAGCTACCAAATTTTGGTGAATTCAGCCCTTCCTGCTGTTAGACCATTATGGGGACATCTTTGCAATGGGGAAAAAAATTTGTTAATACACAAAACAATAATCAGTAGCCCCTTGTGGCACTAAAAACGGTCAAATAGGACATAATAATTTTTTGGACCAACATTTCTGTACTAGAGGTTTGTGTAATTTTTATAAAATGAAAATGCCCACCTCCCACGGTAAGGTGCCCCAATTCAGGGGGAAACTAGCTACATGAAACCCCCATACAAAAGGTTAGAAGGAAATCCTTCTCTAACAAAGTCTTGTAGTCACCAGAGTTTTCTGTATTTTTCTGAAGCAAACGGCCATGGCAGGATTGTCTCCTGTTTACTTCAATTATTAATTTCTACATTAAATGCTCCTTTTAAAGTTTAACACAAGCTTGTACGGCTCTGTAGAATGTCTTGGTGCTACACATGCAACAGGCCTAAAAGTGACGCAGGAAGAATCAGAAGGCTGCATCTCTGAAATTTAGAGATCTATGTTCTCTCTCTTTTAGTTTTTGGTATCTGCCCCACATGAACAAAGAAAAAAAGAGAAAATTTAAAGGGGAAAAAGGATCTGTAGTGGCTATTTGATGTGGGGCATGAGAAGAATCCCAAGGGATCCAACTACTGGAGGAATAGGTAAACTACACTTCCAGACTTCATTCTAGATTTCTCTTCCTAATTCTAATTCTAACTCTGACTTTTGATAACTTTGTAGGTGAAAAGAAAGTATTAGATGTGAGTTGCAGGAGCGGTGTAGTAACGGCCAGCCGATCACCCTTGTGATGTTTTACCTTGCCTTTAATTTCAGAGTAATGATGGTGGCAAAGAAATTCCTTGACGCCGGCCACAAACTCAATTTTGCTGTTGCCAACCGTAAGGCCTTTGCACATGAAGTGACGGAGTTTGGTTTGGATTCCAGTGCTGGAGATATTCCCGTTGTTGGAATTAAAACTGCCACAGGAGATAAATATCCCATGCAGGAGGAGTTCACGTAAGTCTACGGTCTTCATTCTTCAAGCTAGAGGTTTTATGATACAACCCCAACCTTGCCGAAGCCTGGTAATTCACTGTTTGGCAGCACAGTATTTTTCACACCAGCTATAACCTGACTGAATCTGTAGATGGCAATATCTTTTCATCGGCTTTCACTTCAAAAGGAATTATGAGTAATTTTCTTTCTAAATCTTTTTTAGCCGTGATGGAAAGGCCCTGGAGAGATTCCTGCAAAAATTATTTTTGGTAAACTGAGAAATCCCGAAGTCTGAGCTATTTCAGGTATTTAGGCCCAGTCAAAAGGGAACATCATTTTTTACAATCCCCAAGGGTTTTGTCAAGGGGCCTTGTGGTCAGCAGCTTATGCCCCCCTGCATAAATCCTCTGCACCAAGGAAAGGAAAAAATGCAACCCGTTTGTTCTGGGCACTTTCATTTTTTTCTTCTCTGAAAAGGGCTTCGCCTCACATGCTTTTGTTTCGTGTAGGTCCAAAGGCCTTAGGGTATGTTCACACGGCATAATTGCAGGGCGTTATTACGCCGGGACTTCGGGAGCTCGCACCGACTCCTGGGTGGGGTGGAGGGGGGGTCAGTAGTCCCCGGGGGCCCCCTAGTATTCTTTTTACCGCCGTGTATTCGCCCCTAGTAAATTGACTGTCATTATCTCCCCATGGGTGTATTGTGCGAGCGGGGGAGAGGGACGTAACCTGTTCTTGGACTGTGGATTATATAATGACGGGGATTTTTAATGCAGTACGCATGAATTACGGGGGGAAATACGTCCCAAATTTTGCTGGTGAAAAAAAGTAATGTCATTTTATTATTTTCTTTTTTTTTTTTTTTTTTTTTTCATGATACCACAGGCCTTTTTAAATTAGAAGTTTTTAATATCGGGAAATCAGTAGTTTTTGAAGATTTTTTTATTTTAATAGCAAAAATTGGCATAAGGTAATCGCACCTTTCTGTTAGATGGCTTCATGTAGCTGACTGACTTTATGATTTTTTTTTGGGTTTTACAGTGGTCATGGAAGATTTACTATTTGTGTTTTTTGTCTCCATTTATATAGATATATCTTGGGGTATTTTCACACGGCATATTTTACAGCGTAATTTCACGTGTATTTCACTGCGTATTGCACTTTATACACAGCGAAATGTGCGGTGTAATTATGGTAATTCATAGCTTTCATAGAGAACTATGAATTACACCTCCCTGGGCATACAATACGATCGTATTGTACGCCTAGGGAGAGAAGGGACTTGTGAGTTGTCTTGCATGACTTGTGTGCCGCTGATGATGCAGGTCAGTGGGGCCGCCGGGTTCTAACCATCCTCACCCCCCCCCCCCCCTTCCTCCAACCCCCACCCCCTCTTTCCACTCATGCTTTGGAAGTACGGGCTGGTCAGCGCGTGCTTCCATAACACCCGGCGTATTGGAACGCGTACTGTACACGCCCCAATAAACTGTGTGAACATAGCCTTAGGCAAGGAGACACACACAAACACCTACCTCTTCTCTCTTGCATGGAACATGCTGAAAAATCTGCTCTTTATTTTGGACTGTTTTAGGTGATTGTAGCTGAAAACTTTGATGAAATTGTGAATGATGACAGCAAGGATGTTCTAATTGAATTTTATGCCCCATGGTGCGGACACTGTAAAAACCTAGAACCCAAATACAAGGAGCTTGGAGAGAAGGTATGTCCAAATACTAACTTTAGATACCTTGAGGAAAAAAAAAAAGAAAACTGCTTTAATGCTGTGTAGTTTAATTTGAGAAATGCTTCTCAAATGTAGGGATGTGTGAAATTGAATTGCTAGACTTGTCTGCCCAACCTTAGGAGGCTACATACCCAGGTGTTATGCCAATGTTAAGTGATGCTCTACTTCTAGTGAAATGGCGTCCTTCATAAAAGGCATTATGTAATCTTTACTACAATCAATTACTGGGTGCCTAGTCTAAGGTTTAGTCTTTATCAGGCATCTTCAAACTGGGGCCCTCCAGCTGTTGGGAATTAGAACTCCCACATCATGCATTTATATAATCTAGAACAGTGGGAATGATGGGAGTTGTAGTTTCCCAACAGCTGGAGAGCCGCAGTTTGAGGATGCCTGGTCTTGATGGACAACTTCAGAATTTGCTAAAGTACTTGATAAATTTCGATATGTGCAGGACCTATGCATAAGCTTTTGCTGTTTCCAGAAGGCATTAGAAGAAAATCATTGTAAGACTTGGATGCTCTTAGATGCCCCAATGCATCATAGGGCTTTGTCTCAAGTGCTAAATGGTCTTAACACCAGAGAAACAGGTTTTCTTTACTGCTACTGACTCGTAAGAGATGCTTAGTAACCTATCTGGAGACTTGCCACAACGCTTACATTTTAAAGGCAGATACTAATAAAGTTTAATGTTTTTTGTTTTTCTACTTTGTAAAGCTGGCCAATGATCCAAACATTGTTATTGCCAAGATGGATGCTACTGCTAATGATGTGCCTTCTTACTATGAAGTCAGAGGGTAAGTCAATTTGTGTCTAAAACCTCTAGCAGCTTTTTTTTCTTATGTAATGTTTTTTAGCACCAGTGTCTTGATGCTGACAAATCTATATAAGCCTTAAAGGGGTTGTCTCACCTCAACGTTTCATAAGATGCTCTGTCACTTCCTGGTTAAGCTGTCTGTAATTAGCATATGAGCTCCATGTATTCAACTATGTGTATTCAGACCTGCTAATTAGTCTAGATTAGCTCAGAAGCTTCTCTGAAACTGCTAGATTTATCTAAAGTAAACAGTACTAATTACTGTTTTGTCTGAAAGATCGGATAACACATGCTCACTGGCTGCCTTGACCTGTGATGTCACTCCCTGCTATCAGATAGAACAAACAGCAGGGGGAGAGCAAATAGGTCACTTGGGGGAACCAAATAGAGCCAGGAAGGTGATAATCACTAGTAGATGAACAAGGCAATATATTTGGAAAACGTCTTTTAGTGTTCCCTACATTTTGAAAGATTCTTTGTAGTGAGACAACCCCTTTAACTAAAATAGTTCAACTATAGCATCAAAGAACATTCCCCTTTCCCCATAAATATTGAATACATGCTGCTGCTGAAAACAAAATCTGATCCTGTTAAGTAGCTTGTCGCAGGAATAAACCCAGTTATAGTGCAATGTACAATACTTTATTGCAGCAGGGTCTCTAAAGATGGTGTGATAATGTTTCTGGTCTGTATTTTCCAGGTTCCCCACAATTTATTTTGCACCAGCTGGAAGTAAGCAAAGTCCAAAGAGATACGAGGTGAGTTGTGATTCTGACATTATATAAGCAGTAAGGTAAATGAATTACAAGGCTTCGTGTATTCTGCTTTCAGTCCGTGGTGCACGCAAGTAGTTGTGTAGAGCTGCCTGTATACTGAATAGCTATCCAACAGCATTGCCCCCATCCCCTCTTACAGCTGCATATGCCTACTTGCTTGTGTCCTCTTCAGTATTTCAGTACTGATTTGTGGTTGATACAGCTTTATTTCATAGAATGCTGTTTAGTCTCTTTCCTTCAATCAGACTGATGGATTTTTGGCAGGATTCCCCCCCCCCCTACTTCCTATTTTTATACCTGCCCTACTAACATGATGTTTCTGATTTTACAGGGTGGTAGAGAGGTTAGTGACTTCCTCAGCTACTTGAAGAAGGAGGCTACAAATCCTCCAATTGTTAAAGATGACGACAAACCTAAAAAGAAGAAGAAAGAAGAATTGTAGATGTGATCTGGTCAAAGCAGCACTTCTGCAGGTTGGGGTTGTCATCCTGATCTTACTGGGATTTAATGGGAACACAACTTTGTGGACACTGAAGCAACACTTTCCTGAAGGGATTTTGCCGGTTGAATAGAGATTAATTCTTAGTTGCACTGCTGGAAAGATCCAAGGACCTATAAATATCTGTGGCTTGTCTGGGAGGGCACCACTTTTTCCATCTAGGTTGGGAGGGACAGGGTTAGGTAGGGGGGCTCTAAAATTTGGTGGTATTTGTTTTGTTACGGTTTTATTTTATTTCTTTTGTACATTTGAAACTGATCTGACAATAAAACCCCCCACCTTAGTTGTTGACTTATTCTGCTGTTTTACAATTAAAGAGCTGCACAGTTAAGACAATTGTGCTAGAATTCTAGTGCAACTAATTTGCACCAAATATAATGTTGCACATGCTTCGCATCACATTTGTGTTTGACAGGTTGTAGAAACATCTGCGCCACATCTGACGAGCGTGACCTCGATAAAGGGGCATGGCGTCGCTGAAAGGGAGGCATGGGTCAGCGTGAGCGCCAAAATTTGTGTGCATTTTTAGGCAGTTGGTGAATAAAGTAAGCCAATTTAAAAATGGTGTAAAGTTATACTAGACAATTCTAACAAGTGCCACGTTTATCAACATTATGATAAATGGTGCATTGTAGGACTGAAAAAAAGCATATTGCCAATAGAGAAGAATCACAGCCCTGCAGTAGATAGGGGGGTGTAGTTCACACTTTTTTGGCCAATTTGGGGGGGGGGGGGGTAAGGGTGTGTCTCATAGTCCAAATATACTATCTTGGGCTGGAAGGAGGTGGAGAGGTGCGATGCTGCAGGAAGCGGCGGCAGAGTCTAATGGGACTCCAGTCTCCTGCCAGCTTGAGATTGCGGCCGGCGGCTGTTCACTTAAAGGGGTTTTCGTATTACATTAAATGGCCTCCAGAATAAGGGGACAGTGAAAACAAGCAACTTTGCAATTGGATGTGATTTGCAAAGCTGTGTTATCAGTGTCACTTATCTTCGTTTTCTGTAAACAGTGTTGGCAAGTGCTGGTCGGATTCTGCCTCCTTGAATGTTATTGGCTGTCGGATGTCCTAATTTACATTGTGCCCGGCCGTACTCACGGGAGCACGCATTCCTGCGCATGGTCTGTGCTGCCGACTGCCTGTGGGTTCGTCTGCAGTGTAAGGTCTTAGGAAACACATTGTGGGAGGTATAGGAGGGCGGAATGTTATGTAGCGGAGTGAGGAGGTGCGGAGTGAGGAGGTGCGGAGTGAGGAGGTGCGGAGTGAGGAGGTGCGGAGTGAGGAGGTGCGGAGTGAGGAGGTGCGGAGTGAGGAGGTGCGGAGTGAGGAGGTGCGGAGTGAGGAGGTGCGGAGTGAGGAGGTGCGGAGTGAGGAGGTGCGGAGTGAGGAGGTGCGGAGTGAGGAGGTGCGGAGGGCGAGTGAGGGCGAGTAGGAGGTGCGGAGTGAGGAGGTGCGGAGTGAGGGGGTTGCGGATAGGGGGGTGGGATTTTGGGGGTGCGGAGTGAGGGGTGCGGGTGAGGGGTGCGGAGTGAGGAGGGGCGGGAGGGGGGGGAGGGGTGGGGGTAGGAGGGGGAGTGGGAGGGGGAGGATAAATCCATGAGAGAGAATGTGTTCGGGGGTTGGCGCTGCTCACTGACAGCAATCGGAGGTCCTGCAGCAAAGATCTTGTGCAGTCCCATGTAAATACAGACAACGCGTATAGTTTTGTTCTGCAGATCTGTAGAGGTCAGAGGTGTAATAATCTGCAAGATATATCACTTTGTGTGAGAGAAACAAACCCCCCCAAATTTTTTCCCAAAAACCCTGATGTCAAATGCCCTTTTAAAATTTACAAAGTATTATTATACACTATTGAGTTACACTTATTTTTTCCTTTTTCCAATGTTTCCCTTGGGCCCTGACGATGAAAACTCCCCCCCCCCCCCCCCCCCAACAGAATGAATCCTCACGTGCACACTATTTCATAAACTCTCCTTGGCCCCCCATAAAAAACAGCTGCCAAATGATGAAACGATTAAAACCCCTTTAAGTCGGCAACTACCACTAACAGCACCGCTCCAACCTCCAATACCCCCTTCTCCCTCTCAACATAAATGCAGGGAGGGGTGGGGATCTGTGCCTCATGCGGGCTTCCATAGCTGCCATGTATGTACACCTGTTACATAGACTGTAACAAGTAGTCTTCAGAATGTGACTTGTTGGATGTCTCGAGGATTCATCAGGTCCCCCAAACAATAGAAACAAAAGTATTCATAATAAACAGAATTCAAAATGTCATAGCTCTGATTTAAAGAGGAATCTGATCGGGATCATGCGATGCCTTCACCTTAAACGATCCCGTCGAGTGGGGAGGAAACAGAAGTAAAAGACATGCATCGATACCCCACCTGCTGTTAAAGGAGTAAAGAAAATGCAAAAAATTACCCCCAATCCCTCTAATTTTAAGTGTCCTAAATTTTGTTTCCCCATGGTGCCCCAATCGCACTTTCAAAAGGCTTTTGTGCCTAATGCAACATTTACATATATCCAATTGCAGGAAACCAACTGTTAAAAACATACATTTATTGGTTTTGGGTTTTTTAAAAACAAAAATTTTTTGTTGCAAAATGCAACTTGTTTGTACCCAATTGGGAAGCCCCAAAACCAGCAAAGCGCCCCGAAAGTCACAAAAAAAAAGCTCCAAAGATCCCCACCCGGTAAGGAGTCAAGTGGGGGCGCTGACACAGGTCGGGACCGAGCGGGGTTGCGATTTTGGGGGAAACTCCCCCCCTTTTATTTTGAGGTGCTTTTAAAAGGGGAAAGGAGTCTCCCTGAAACATCAAAACGCCCGTCTCGGTCCCCCCCCTGTCTTTCAGTGCCCCCACCACTTGATTTCCTTTAACCGCGGGAAGATCTTTGGAGTTTTATTTCTTCGTACTGTGGACACTCTGCTGCTTAAAGGGATTTTCAAAATTGGATACATGCAAGTAGCACTTTTGCACACAATTTATGTGTTAAAAAGAAACATACCCAAATTTAAATGTTTTTTTTAACAGTTGGTTTTCCTGCACTTGGATATATTTCTTGGTACATGGGAAGATGAGGGATATCCCAAAACCCCGGTTTCCTAAAAAACCTAGAAAAAAAAAAAATACCACTGAACTTACTTTTAAAGTAATGCAACTTTTAACCGTTTTTAATGAAAATTTTTTGATTTTAAAATAAATTTGAAAGGTCCCAAAACTGTTAAAGAAAACCCCATTTTTTTTTTTTTCCCGACAGTACCCCAATATGCAAAGCATTTTTAAAAATTCTTGTCAAAAAAAATTTTTCAGAGACCCTGGACTTTAACCCGGGATAGAACTTTTTCCCTTTATGATACAAAAACAGGAAAGTAAAACAAACATATTCGGGGACATTCTTTTCTAAAGGGGTTTCCTGCAAAAATCCTCCCTTTTCTGGGCTTTTTAAATTTTTTAAAGCTACCCAAAAGGCAATCTGTGAGATATCTTAAATTGCTTGCAGCAACTTGATTGTGTAATTTTCAGGATAATTTAACTAAGAAGGGGAAAGGGTTTGGCAAAGAGGAGCTCCCAAGAAAATAAAAACTTTTATCAGTTGGTGGCCCAAAAGGTAAATAGACTGCTGGGACCGAGATGGCTTATAAAGATTCAATATTTGCTATTTTTAAATGAAAAGGACTTATAGGGGCTTACAACATGCCCTCTTAACTTTCAAGAAAATTTACATATAGGGTTTACAACATAAACCCACTTAACTTTCAAGCAATCTGTTACAATTGGTCATGGAAGGGGTTAATTTGGGCATTTTTGATAGGTTTCTTATTTAGTTCCAGCTAATCCAGTCCTGCGCATCTTTCAGGGCCCAAATGAAAGTGCTAACCCCCCCCCCCAAATTTTAAAGAACCATAAATACTGGTTTTTAATTCCTAAATTTAAAAAATGTGAAGGGGTTAGATGAAAGGTTACAACCATTTAGTAATATGCAATCTAGGTTTTGTTCAAGATTCAAGCTTTGTTTTTGATACATTTTTATGGGATAAAGATTTCAAGTGGCTAACAGTATGTTATTTGTTGTACCCCAAATTTAAAAACCCAAAAATTGTTGAAACATGACTTGTAAAAGTATAAGCTCTACAGTAAGAACTCTGGGTTTTTAAATTTTGGGATGTCCTTAAAATCTGTCAATTTGATTAATTTTTTTTTTTTTTTTTTTTTTAAATCTGTGGAGCACCCATTGGGGTCTGTTTCTCCCCCTCACTCACCAGCCTTTTTATGGTGTGGTGGGAGGAGGAATTTGTGTATTCTGATAAAAACGTGTTAAAATGGTATGGGAGATATAGTGATGTCTTAACGTGGGGGAGGGGGGTGCTTAGAAGGGGAAAAATGGATGTCAGGGGAATTCTGTATTTAAAAAAAAAAACCCATTAAAAAAATCTTTAAAAAATGAATGGAGATATATAAAATTTTAAAATTTATATGGGGAAATGTCATAGAAGGGGGAAAAATTTTGGATTCCTAATAAATCTTAATATAAAATTTTATGGTTAACCCAAATTACCCAATACTTTCATTTTTTTTTTTTGGGATGTTAAATTTTAATGGGGGATTTTTTTTCCAAACAATACAAAAGTCATTCTTTTAAAGAATTTTCGGGGCAACACCTTTTTGCATGCCGGAAGAAAGTCACCCCATTCAAAACCTTTAAAAAACCCCAATCACTGGGCGAACTTATTTAGAACAAAACATGAATTCAATATTTTCCTTTTTTTGAAACGGCAAGTGGAAGTTAAACGTGGTCTCTGAGAACGGAGTTTATCCGAGTGGATTTTAAAATTTAAGCCCTTGAAAAAAGGAAAAGGGTAGACCCGGGAAAGTTTTTAAATTAAGTTCAGACTAAGGGATCGGATAACACAAAAAATCAAAAATGTTGTTTTTTTTTTTGCTACTCCCTTTCGTAACCAGTTTACAGTTAAAAAAAACAACGTACCCATTTTATGGCAGGATGAGGGGTTGTATTCTATCACAAGGGATGGCTGCACATGTGTAGCCAGGAGGGGGCAGACATTAGGCTCCAGGCTATCCCCCCATTTATTTTCTAGTTGTGATTCAACAAAAATGTGGCTTTCACATTCAGGGTTTTTTAAGTGTGGGGATAGTTGTTGAGGCACCTGTACACATGCCATTAGTTACTGATTTTTCGGACAGCAGGGGAGTAAATACATTTATGCTCAGGTGTTTTATAGTTAATATAATTGTCGTTTATGTGATAACCGGCACAGCCTGCAAGTTAAAATATGTGGGCTATACCAGTCAAAAAATTAAATGTTCTGTAATGCGGACTTCAACGGCTTCTACTGCAGCCTAGTATAAGCCAGTAAACACCCCCGAAATTCAAAAAAGAAAAAACCCAAAAAAAACAGGGGTGGGTAAGATTAACCCAAAGTAGTGAGGGCAACCCCCCTTTAAAAAGGGTATTGATCTGACTGTAGCAGAAATACCATTACAACCCCTTGATCTCCTTCTCAAGACTGAACTTTGTGAGGAAAAAGCAGCGGCAGAGGATGCAGCAGAAATGTAAGGCGTACTCTTGTTTCTGACCTATGTATCACTTTCTGTTGCCATGCTTTTGCATCAGGAAGTGGGTTGCCTGCCTTATGTTCCTTTTGGGAAAAATTAAAAAACTTATGTTTCCCCCCCTCCCAGTTTTGAAAACCCGTTTTGGGAAAACCATGCTGTAAACCCCATTTGGGGGGGGGCATTACTCCCACTTTCTGCTGCATGGTGATACATGACGAACAATAAACAGATTAGGTATACAAAATTTAAATTTACAGCTTTCCCCCCTCCCCCCCCCCCCTTTTTTTTTTTTTTTTTTGCTGGGCACACATTCCCCCCTTTTTTTTTTCAATTAAAAATCAAGGGACTAGGGCATCTATAGAGGTCTGTCCAGGCTATTTCTGTATGCCTCAGACTTCCAGACAGGAGTCCAGTGGTTAAATAAAATATATAGTAAAGGGGACCATTCCCCTTCCCCACAGGTTTCTTGTAAAATCTACAGAAAGAAATTTTTTTTTAGGCTGTGGCTTAAATGAATTCAGGAAATATAGATCCCGCTCTAAACTGACAGGGGATTGCCCCCTTCATAGTTTGTTTAAAACAACTTTTGCTCTGGGAAATGTAAGCACCTGATGTAGAAAATAACTAAACAGATTTCATTTTCTGTAACATTTCAGTAAAGTGAACACCACAATGTAAGATCAAGAATGACTTTAATTGTAAAGAACAGTGATTTCACAAAACATACTAGTTCAGAGTATTGTACTTAATAAAGGCCTATTCGGAGACCTGATGCGCAAAATTGTGTTTGGGGCCCATAACCTTTTTACTAAAGGGTTTTTTAAAATGGTCAACATGGAAATTAAAAAATTTGCTAACGTCAATGGTGCCAAAACGAAAGTTATGTTCCTTTTTGGGAAAGAAGGGGGTTTGTTCTGCTTTTTTTCTCTTTAGCACCCGCCCCCCAAAAAGGAAATTTGTTTTGTTTTTTTTTTTTTATCTTTTTCCTGGATCTCGCCAGAGGGTACCTGTCGGGTGGCCCTTTTGCCCGCCCTAGCTAAGAGTTGGGTCTGATAAGTGGGGAGAAGAGAGCTGTGGGGTATTTCAGATTTAATTTTTATTTGGAGTGGAGTTTTGGGAAAGAAAAGCAGCATAAACTAAACCGGAAATCCTTTAAATGACAGGAGGGGTCCTCCCCCCTCCTGCCCCCAACCCGGAAATTTGGGGATTTTCCCCCTGTGTATGTACAGAGCAAAATTTTCACCCACTAAGTGGGTACGGTCAAACAGGTCTTTTTACAGATTTTCTCTTTCCCTTTTTTCTTAAAGAGAACCTGTCACATAGTTTTTGCCCCCCCTGGTTTAGGACAGCACAAGCTAGTGACAGACAAGCGTTTCTAGCGCTTGTCCCTTAAACCAAAAAGAGGGCCCGGGTTTTAGAGCATTTAATCTCAAAATTTTTATTCATGAGTAGGTGTTAGCTCCGCCCAACAAAGGGGTTGCCCCGCCCCCCACAGTTATTTTTCAAATTTTTTTAAACCCATTGAAAGTAATAGGGTTTTTCGTTGAGGTGGGCGGGTAGCCTCAGGTGGGGGGGGGCTGGGAAAAAAAAACCTTTATCTTTTCATGAACCCTTTTTTGGGTGAAAATGCAGATTTTAGCACTAAATTCTCTAAAACTACAGCATCTTTTCAGAACAATGAAAAAGCGGGGCCCCCCGGCCCCTAGACATTTTATTATTTACGGCGCATAACGCCCTAAATAAAATTTACGGGCTCGTCTCTCCCCGCCCCGGAGAAATTTTCGATCGGAAAAGAGGAGACTAGTCCATAGGGTTTTCCCGGAACTGGTTACTGTAATGATGGGACGTATTCCACCCCGTATTTTGTGCAGTTTAAAGGGGCGAAATAAAGGCCCATTTTAACCGTGTGAAAAATAGCCTAAGGGTATATTTTACGTTGAGTCCCTGTTTACATATTTTTTAGATGTTTGGTTTTTTTCCGTGTTTTGGGCCCAAAAAGGAAACCCCAAAAAACGCATCTAACAATGTCAGTGTGATTTGCATTGCTTTAATGTAAAACACGCTTGTTTCAGGGAAGACGCCAATGTGTGTTTACTGCATCTTTTGCTGGGTTTTTGGGATCCTTCAAAGAATTGTCATGTAAATTCTTGTCCAAAAGAAGAGCAGACACCCCATTTAAAACTATAGGGTGCGATCCTGCTGTAGCCAAAACGCTGTGTGAACATACCCTAACGGGAAGCCTGTTTTTTGTTTAGTTAAAACAAAGCAGTTTTATTTTAGTTGGCGAAGGTCTTTACAAACAAATTGTTCCATGGACTGCCCAATTTAGTAATCTCCACACAGGAGACAGACAAGTTTTCCCACTTGTTACAAGATTAGGTGGTTTGTATCTACTGCTGCTCCATATCCTCCTCCCCTTCCCAGATCGTTGCAGAGCAGCACATGATTTCCACATGTTTGCAGATCAGACGTTACTTCTTTCTATTTATACTTCTTGAAGCTTGATCATTGTAGGTCAAGTGGTCATCATAAAAGCTGAAACATCTCATTATATACCCATGTCCATCCTTAAGGCAGTAGTATGCATTGTGAAATAAAGCTTTTTTATATATCTATATCATGAGAATTTGATGGAAACTTTTTGAAGCACTTGGTTGGGGAGAGGCTTTCCATTAACTTGGCCAGACCCACTATCAGTCTGGTTAAGTTGGTGTATTTTTTTCATATTCCAGAATCAGGTGCTTTATGTGAGTGAGTTTATGGTGCAGGTATTCACAACGTGTCTTCTCTTCTCTGTAGCCTGGATATGTCTAGGGGGAATAAGAGGATGGAACATTATCCCAATAGTCAATGCATACAGCTCACACTGTTTAAATGAGCACAAGTATTTAGAATGCTCAAAGGGGTTGTCTAAGCTAAAACATTTTCATGAAATTGCTGCTATATAAAATGATGCTTAAAGGGTTTTGCCATGATTTCATTTCATACCTCCAGCTCTTCAGCTCTGTGTGCTCAGAAGGGGGCGTGTGTGATTTGTTTGAATTTCATATCATGTGACCCAGCAGGATGACATCACCAGGCCTTTCTTCTCTCTAGTCAAAGACAGGTCTGTTTATGTATAGAGCTGTGATTAGCTCAGAGGTAAAGTTTTTACCTCACAGCACAAGGGTCCTAGGTTCAAATCCCTGCAGGAACCTAACCTGTGTTTTGTTTTATTCTCTTTATCAATGCACATACCTCAGTTTTTTTTTATTTATTTGCACTGTTGGACTAATTACTAAGGAGTACAGAGGATGGAAATAGTGACAGCACCTGGGGTTGAACACTCAGTAGCTGCTTGAGAGGAGAGGTGATGTCTGAGCATGTGCGACCAGGACTGAGAAGCTCTCAGCCCTGGTCGTATCCCCTGGAGACAAGCTGTAAACAATGGATCACTAAAGGAGCAGCTAAAACAAAAACAGTGCAGAATTTAATAATTTAACAATGATGAATGGTGAAAATGTTTATTATTTAGTTTGCAATTTTCCCACATCAATTTTACTTTGTGGCAAAACCCCTTTAACTTCCGTCTCCCCTTCATATCATTGCTGCCTCTCCCACTATTCTCCCCTGCAGTTGTCCTCTTGGTCCCAGTGGTCGGCTTGTGTCATTTGCAGCCACTCACTGGCTTCAGAGGTCATGGTAATGTCTGAAAGGACTACAGAGCACAGGAGCCAACTGCAGGTGAAGAGTAAGACAAACAGGAGAGCAGCAGGAGAGGCAACGCTAAAATGAAGGAGTTTATCACTTTTTTTGTTTTGGGGTATTTTCATAGGATGCAATTTTACGCTTCTTTTGGGCCGTATTTTGCTCTGAAAGAAGCTTAAAATGATGTTCTGTGCAGCTCTCATTGATTCCAATGTAAAATACGCATTGATTCACACGACTTGTATTTTACAAGCGTATTTGTGACGCATATTTTGGAACGATTTCACTCGGCTAGAATCAAGTGCCTTGTCAATTCTTGAGGTGTTTACGAAAGAAAAATTCCCATAGAAACAATGATGGGGTATATTTTCGGCACGGAAAACTCCTCAAAATATGCTCCACGCTTTGAAAAAAAATACACACAAAATATGCCTCTAATCTGGTGTATTTTGACGTGTAAATTTACACTTCAAAATTATGTCATGTGAGCATATTCTTATAGTGCAACAGCAATTTACAGAGAGTTTGACCAGGACAGCCCCTTTAATTATATGTATATTTAGTTCTTCAGAAATGCTCCCAGGATACAAATTGGCTACCCTAAACTGTTTTAAAAGGGTTTCTGATATCCCCATATAGATGGCCATGCACATAAGATGGGGGGTGGGGGGGGGTCGCTGTTTCTTCATGACTCCCAAATAGCTGTTTGAATGGGCAGTGCTTGGGTGAGCCCTGAAGCCTTTTAATTGTTTATATAGCGCCATACACTTAGGAACAGTGAAGAGTACTGTAGTTGTACATTAATGTTTTATGCTAAGTGTATAGCATGCAGGTGTACCGAGCCACATAAACCATGAAGAAACTAACACACAGCCCCTGCAAACAGATTTTTGTAGCTGTGAATATCGACCTCCAACCAAGGCTATGTCCACATGGTAGAGGATAATATTTGTCGGATGCTAATCGGAATCCGACCAGTATTTTACTTGTGTTTTTTTGCCATGGTTTTTGGATTTTGAATGCCCTCTTCAATTAATATGTACTATAATCTGCCGTTTTCAAGTGAAATATGGTGGATTCTAGAAAATGTTCTAAGTTCTTTGAGCTGGTTTTCAAATCTGACCTTAGAAAATTAGAGCTGGGTAGACTACAGCTTGGATTTTCTATTGAGGTCTATGGGGACCATTTACAGTCAGATTTTTGCAGATTCTAAATAATGAATCTGCTTAAAAATCAGACTGTAAACTGGTGCTGTACTACCCATGAAACTACCCATGATAATGCTGTGTGTAATATACATATACAATGTACCCTAACCCCTAGCACTGGCTGATATAGTAATTATAGATGGGGGATGGGGGAAGACGTTAAAAGTACTTAGAAATTTAATCACAAGCAGCTATTAACTAGCTATAGCAGGGCATGTGATTGCCATCCCATACAAACTCTATGGGAGTCCCCGGGACCACTGTGCTCGGCTCCATTCAGACTCCTGATTACTGGGACACCTATCAAGGGATTAGCCGCAGCTTCACTGTGGATGCTGTTGTATTTTTGATTTATACCTGAGGAAGGGAAGATCTCTCCTTAAGGAGAGCACCGAACGAACGGCTTGTAGAGTTTTTGTTTTGCCTTTTCGCCCTCTACTTAGCATCTGCATATCACAAGGCATTATGGGAACGGGGCTGATTTATACCTGATCAAACATTTATCTCCTATCTTATGGCAATTTCCCACCTCTCCTTCTTTCTTTGAGTCTTGACTGAAGCTTATTCTTGCATCCCCTTAAGACACTAAAGCACTTTATTGGAAAGATACCAACTGCTGTCCGGTTGCTCTGATGTATCTGAATCAAACCAAAAGCCCCCCGCCTCCCCAAATCCATTTATGTGGCCCGTAAAACCTTAAACACAGTGAGCAGGAATGGACAAAGTCCAGCTGCAGGAGAGCTGGCTTCCCACTTTTACTGGAGGACACAGCCAGCACTTGGCAGAACTAGTAGCCCCAGCATAGGGAGTGGGGGCCACCTTGAATTTGGTGCTTCCTACTGGCAGTTGCACATCTCTGAGAGCCCTACCTAAGCACTGTAGCCACCCTCCACAACCTTATAGAATAGCTTGGCCTTTAATGACCATGTGCTGCACCACAGTTCTTTGAGGTCAACCATAATTCTGATGTGACCCTTAGATGGGGATTTCTCACTACAAAGATTAACAGTTCCTTCATGTTGAAAGCTAAAGACTTTTCCTAAATACAGTTAGTCACCAACTTACATCCATCTCCGAGTTACAAACGGAGACTTATGGGGCATGGTTCAGCATGCTAACATTACACACTTGAATCACGCCTTATAAGTCGCAAGCCGCCTTCTGGCTGGCACAGTACAGCAGCTTTTTAATTTTTTATTATTAACCTTCCTCTTGGGCTTGCACCTGGTGCCATCTTCAGGCCACCACAATAGCCATCTTTCACTCTGCTCTAGTCTTGCACTGTCAGCCCTGGCATGGCAGGTCTGTTCTTATTTCTCCCGGTCCTCTCCACCTTTCCCCGGCTGCATCCAATGTAGAATTCAGTACTGTATCAGCACCCAAACAATAAGCACATTTTTAGTATGCTGGCATATGTTTTTGTGAAACTGCAAGTGCCAGCATGCCACATGTGCGATTGTGTTTTTAACTGGCTGCTGTGACATGTGGGCTTGTAGTTCCATTTTCCCCCAAGAGCGAGTAGCTGTGGAACTACACGTGCCAGCATGCCACAGCAGAGCATGCCTTACAGAAAGTTATGTGAAATCTTTTAACCGGGGTCACAAACGGCAGAACTAATGTATTAGGGATGTTAACTCTTCCATGCACTATACACATTTATTTTTTTTTTACCCCGCTGGGTTCACATTTAAAAAATGTACCTGTTCTGAAAATACAAATTCAACTTAAGAACAAACTTACAATCCTTATCCCATTCGTAACCCAGGGAAATTTGCCTATTTGCTTTGTTGTTTTACTTTAGTCATGTTTTTAAAAGGGTTTTTGTGCTTTTGAGTGCGACGATGTTTTGGGAACCTGCAACCTGTTATCTGATTAGTGAGATAAAAAGAGTGTTTGCATGGATAGGCTGAGCTCTGGAGAAAATGTAATTAAAAAAGTAACAAGATTTTAAAATCTGTTTTTAAAATAAGGAATTATTAAGTGCACAAAATGTGCTTTTGTTTAATAAAGATTAGCTCCCCTGTTTTTTGTCGGGTAAAAGCTGAATATACTAATAATTTTCTATAAAAAACCCCCCCACAGCCTGAGGAGAAGGTGAGGGGAAAACAGCTTGTGAATAGGAAAGCATGGTGAGAAAACCCCTTTAAGGAAATCCGTTTGAGACTAAACTAAACTAGTCTAAACTATCTAGGCTCTGGTTTTCAAAAATCGTGTTGACTGCTAACCAAATTTGTAAGTATACGCACCTTTTTGAACTTCTTATATTCTGACAGAATCTTGTTTTCAACCATCTAAAAGAGAAAATAATGACATTACAGAGGTTGTCTATTGTACAAAAAAATTGCATGTATGTATGGCAATAAAGTGGTCCTTTATCATAAAATGTTAGTTGGTTCTTGGACGACTATTGTATTTTGGCCATAATCTATGGAAATAAGTTTTTTAATATTTTTTTATATTTTTAATTTAAAATTTGTAATTTAATTTGGAATTGCCAATTTTTTTTTTTTTTTTCCCCCTGTTTACTGAAAATATTCAAGTTTAGTTAATAAAGAACTTGCATAAAGCCAGGTTTTCGTTTTCTTTTGAGGGTATCCAGTTTAAAATTGGATGAAGGATTTCGATGTTTAAATTTCCCGTAATAGGGCCACCTTTTTTTAAAAGGGGGACCATAAGTAATTGGAAAATTGACTAAAGGTGTTTCAGGGCTAGAGGTGGGAATTTCCCTTTTTTATTATTCTCTTAAACAGATAAAAGGCCTGGAGTTGTTTTGGTGTGGGTTTGCTTTTGGGAAAGATTTGCTGTGAAGAAAACATGCAGCAAAAGAGCCCTCTGCGGTGAAAAAAAGCCATCCTTAAGCGGGAAAAAACAGAAAAAACCCTTGAGAAATTGGTTAAATATTTAGTACAAAAAATTTCAGTTTTATAATCCCGAGAAAGGGGAAAATAAGGACTGGGGAAAAATAATCAATGCCAAAAAAACCCGGACGCCCAAGGAAAAAAACGTGGTGGATGATCACAAAATAAATTTTATGGGAAGGGAAATTTTCACAACGTCCACCAAAAAGAAAAAACTCCAGGATGTAGACATACAAATCCAATTCTACCCTAAAAAGAAGACTGCTGAAAGTAAATCAGAGGGGTTCACGCACGGTGAAGCCACTGTAAGCCTAAGAATAAAAAGGCTAGATTGGACTTTGCTAAAAAAAAAAATCTAAAAAAAAAAAAGCCAGCACAGTTCTAGAATAACATTCTTTGAACAAATGAAACCAAGATCAACCTCTACCAGAATGATGCTAAGAAAAAAGTAAGGCATGGTACAGCTCATGATTCAAAGCATACCACATCATCTGTAAAACATGGTGGAGGCAGTGTGATGGCTTCGGCATGCATGGCTGCCA
The DNA here is from genome assembly GCA_025379985.1 of Phyllomedusa bahiana. Classification (NCBI taxonomy): domain Eukaryota; kingdom Metazoa; phylum Chordata; class Amphibia; order Anura; family Hylidae; genus Phyllomedusa; species Phyllomedusa bahiana. The sequence continues at coordinate 53,535 of JAODAL010012174.1, read as the reverse complement.
GTGGCACTGAGTAACTAGTGTTTATTGATTATGTGACACAGGACAGAAACAGCCGGATTAATTCTGAGGTATTCAGAGATATACTGTGTGCTCAAATCCAGCCAAGCTGATTGTTGGGCGTTTCATAATACAGATGGACAATGACCCAAAACATAAAACCAAAGCAACCAGGCATTTACTGAAGAAAAGAAGTGGAATATTCTTGAATGGCCAAGTCAGTCGCCTGATTTCAACCCAGTTGAGCCTGCATTTCACTTGTTAAAGACTAAACTTCAGACAAAGGCCACAAACAAACAGCAACTGAAAATCGCTGCAGTCAAGGCCTGGCAGAGCATTAAAAAGAAGGATACACAGCATCTGGTGATGTCCGTAATTCAAGACTTCAGGCAGTCATTGCCAACAAAGGGTTTTAAACCAAGTATTAGAAAATAACATTTTATTTACAATTATTTCATTTGTCAGATTACTTTTGAGCCCCTGAAATGAAGGGATTATGTTTATAAAACGCTTTAGCTCCTCTCATTTATATGCAATCACTTTGTTCAACCCACTGAATTAAAGCTGAAAGTGTGAACATCAACTGCATCTGATTGTTTTGTTCAGAATTCATTGTGGTGATATATAGAACCAAAATTAGAAAAATGTCTCTGTCCATATATTTATGGACCTCACTGTAGTTACAAAGCCCCAACATAATGTTAAATGAACATTAAAGAAAATTGAAAAAAATAACTAAGGCAGATAAAGAGAAGGGGAACATCTCTCCTTATGGAGAGCACCAGTTAAGGTGTGTAGTGTTTTGATTGCCTTTTAGCCCACTACTAAGCATCTGCATATCACAAGGCATTATGGGAAAGGAGCTGGAAAGCTCACTGGAATGGCATATGTAGATGAGCACTATTGGCTTGACAATTATTCCTTTTTGCTGCTCAAAGATTCAGTAAATCAGAAGTAAATTGAGGATTTGTTACAACCTATAGAGGGCGCAGTGAGCTTTCCAGCTCCTTTTCCATAATGCCTTGTGATAAGGCAGATAAAGCAAGTCCTTACGTGTAGCCAAGTGCTGATGGAGGCTGGAAATCATTTTCTATTGGAGGATAGTAATTTCTGAAAGTCATGTACTTCATATACAACGTGCCAGGAAAAAAAGAAAAAAATGGGATAATGATGTTCCTGATAATTGACTGGATCTTCCAGTCAATCAGTGTGCTGCAGATCGGCAGTGTCTGTGACATTGTATGTTAAATCTGGTTTCAAGATACAATGGTCTCCCCCGAGACATTGCATGTTAAAAATATTGCATCTCGAGACCATTGTAACCTAAGGGACCACTGTATACAGATGACATTGAGCGCGTTATGTACCATGATGCTGAAAATTTTAACTTGACATTTTCATTGATGATACGCTAAATGTCAGTTGCTTTATGGTATGTAGCGTGTTTACTGTCGAGTTCACGTTTGTTACATCTGTATTTAACTTATAGGTGTAACAGAGTTAAAAATAGTACGTTGGCATTTCATTGAATTACAAGTGCAAAAATTCACTCTCCTTCATTATTAAGCTTGTTTCCAGTATTGTAGATGTATCCATAGACAGTGATTACAAAATGGAGGTGAAAAGAGTAGCATTTTGGCCTCCATTTTGGTGGTGTCAATTCTGGTTTGCTGTATACATTAGCGCAGAAAGCTATGTTTTTCCATAGAGCTAAAAACAGTAGAAAATATTTTTCCCATGCTTTTTTTCTTGTAAAAACAGCAGTGCCCAGATATTAGCGAGAAGCCAAAAGGAAAATATGAAAAGCACCACTGACTGCTTTTTTCTTTGCAGCATGCTCTAGCTGTATCCTTTTTTTCAGCCAGTTCATGGTATATTCCTCCCTATAAACCAATATTGAATTTTTTTTTGCACAAAAATAATGTGTGCATGCATGTTGCACTTTATGCATTTTTGTGTTGCTTTTCCGCATTGCATGTATTGCAATCCAAAAAAAACCCCCAAAAAGTCTTAAGAAAGGCAAACAAAATGCTTGCAGTTTTTTTTTACCAACAAACAGCATGCAAAATATAAGCATGAATAAGGCGCCATCTAGGCAGTATTAGATGTACACCCATCAGTGGCTCTGATCAAATATATAAAAAAAAAGCAAAATAGGGACCAGCAATAGGTGCAGGGCCCGATACTTCGGCTGTATGGGGTCCTGACACTACTCGAGGCAGCCTTGCCCTCAGAGTACTAGTACAAGTGCATTTGTGGCCTCAGGTAGTGCTTATGATTTATTGCTAATTGTCGGGTGTAATGCAGCAACGAGCAGTAAGGCTGCTTTCACGTAGTGCAGTTGTGGTGTGTTTTTTCACTTGCATTACTGCACGGCAATTGTACTGCCTTTATTACCAGCAAGCTCCTTTCAGTTATCTAAATTGTTTGGGAAGTTGTTACAAGTGAGTGATCAATTACTGTGTTTTACAATCTTCAAACATTATAATCGATTACTCACTTGTAAAGGTATGCTCACATCTGGTAATTTCGTTGCGTATTTGCGCTCTAATACGGGCGAGATGCGCGTCGAAATTACGGTAATCTATAGTTCTTTCAGAGAACTATAGGTTACGCCTCCTCCCCCCGCATGTACAATACAATCGTATTGTACGAGCGGGGGGATCAGTGACCTGTCTATTATTTGCGCTGAATACGCGCCCCCCCCCCCCCCGCTGCTGCAGGAGTACGCGCATATTAGCGCAAGATCCCAAAACACACACTGTACTACATATCAATTTAGATAACTGAAAGGAGCTTGCTGGTAATAAAGGCAGTATTATTGCAGTGCAGTATTGCAAGTGAAAAAACACACTGTGTGAAAGCACCGTAAGGCTATATCTCCACAGCAAAGTTAAAATACCATTGGAAATCCGACGGTATTTAACTTCGCCGCGCCGCCGTTTTTTGCTCAAACACCGCGGTCGGATTTCGGATTCAAGGCGGCCCAATACATGGTCTGCACAGAAATCTGACGGGTATCCAGTGGAAGATATAACATGTTCTATCTTCCGCCAAGCGGCTTCAGTTGGAAACCAGTGCTGTGTAAACTACAGCACAGATTTTGTATTGAAGTCTACGCAGCGTTGGGTACAGTTGGATTTTTTGCGGATTCAAAATACTGAATCCACTGAAAATCCGACGAGAATCCAGTGCTGTGTAGACATAGCCGTGCCCTCTACCATTCATGTCATAGCAATCGTTACTGCTTTGCTTCTATTACTATGTGCTCATGTAATATAATGTTGTACATTGTTAGCCATAGGATGCAGTAAAAGAATATCGGACAATACCTTTTGAGTTAGCCTCTAAAAGGTATAGCACTTCATGTGTATGTAATGTTATGACGATCATTTAAGGTATTAACTAAGAACTTTTTCAGGTTTGGTGACCAACTCTATCTGCAGCTGCAGGGGACCTCGATGGGGTCTCCTGTAGCTCCAAGTTTTGCTAATTTGTTTGTTGCTATGTTAGAAGAAAAGTTTATTTTTCCATCCAAATTTATATCTAATATCATACTATGGCGTCGCTTTGTCGATGATGTCTTCCTGTTATGGAAGGGATCAGAAATTGAATTAGATTCCTTTTTGGAATATATTAATGGTCTACACCCAACTGATCAAGTTCACTCTTACTAAACATCTTAATGTTGTAGAATACCTTGATGTCCAGGTGATAAAGAATGATAAAAAATTGGAGACGACACTGTATACGAAAAGTGTTGATCGTAATAACCTACTACATTGCAAGTCATTTCACCATCCCCAAGTATTCAAAGGAATCCCCAAAGGCCAATTAATTCGGGCTAAAAGAATATGCTCAAATGACGAACAATATACAGAAAAGGCTAGTGATATGGTTGATAAGTTTGAGAAACGAGGATATGACAGAAATGTAACACAAAAAGTGGCAGATGAAGTACAAACATTAAAACGTGACGATCTTTTAAAAATTAAAAAGAAAGACAATGAAGATAAAATAATGTTTACGTCCACATATAATGCTCATGCAAATTTAATTAAAAGAACTATTTTTAAACATTGGCAAGTGCTTAGAAGCGATCCAGTATATGGCTCTATATTTAAAAACTTCCCCATCTGTGTGTTTAAACGAGGTAAAACTATCGGTGATATTGTTGTATCATCTGATATGAAAAAGCGCACCACAAGACAAATGAGACTGAGTACTATGAGAACAGGAACGTTTGGATGTTTGAAATGTTTGAACTGTACGTCTATCATTAAAGGTTCCACTATCAAACATCCTACTAAGGGATTTGATATTCCAATAAAAAGTTTCTACACATGTAATACCTCCCAGGTTATTTACCTCATTAAGTGTCCATGTGGTAAAATCTACATCGGTCAAACAAGTAGGGAAATAAGAATTAGGATTAATGAACATCGTTCTACCATACGTTCATTTAAACAAAAATCTAGAGAGGAATTGGATACTAAACGAAAGTTTGGTGAAACAACTATTGCCCGTCATTTTATAGAAGCAGGTCACACTGTATCTGACCTTCGATGGTGCGTTCTTGAGCACATAGATGAAAATAGGTCAGACAGGGTTAAAAAGAGACTGCTTCAACGTGAAGCATATTGGATACAGAGAATGCATGCACTTACCCCTATTGGTCTAAACGAAAACTTAAGTTTCAAAGCATTTTTGTAGTTTATATGTTTCAGTGTAGTGTTGGTTTTAGATTGTATGTTTTTATATGTACTGTGTCACTTTAATATTTTTCACTACGGATAGGTATAAGTACCTCCCATGCAATCTAACACGCATGCTTGACAAAGAAGGAAAACACCTTCGAAACGTTGCAGCTGTGTCTCGTACCTGGTGTCGGCGTCTCCCAGCTATCCCCATCGGATGCATGCATATCGCAAGGAGGTCATGGACTGACTCACTCTTAATTAAGTATACTTTGCCATCTTTTCTATTATCTATATTGTTGTCATTGTTGATATCAAGACTATCCGGTTTGAGTCAACTAATAAATGTATTTCATATATTTCGGTCTATTTATATCACTATAAAGACTGATGGTAGTACGGAGAGACTTCCATAAAATAGACCTTGGCACTATAGTATACTAAAAATACAGACAGCTTTATACAGAAAGTTCAAGCTGCCCTGCAGTCCGAGGGTACAACAGTGTCAACCCTTACTATCCGTCGGCGTCTGAATGAAAAGGGACTGTATGGTAGGATACCCAGGAAGACCCCACTTCTTACCCCAAAGCATAAAGCCAGGCTGGAGTTTGCCCAAATTTACCTGAGAAAGCCTAAAACGTTTTGGAAGAATGTTCTCTGGTCAGATGAGACAAAAGTAGAGCTTTTTGGGAAAAGGCATCAACATAAAGTTTACAGGAAAAAATAAGAGGCATCCAAAGAAAAGAACAAGGTCCCTACAGTCAAACATGGCGGAGGTTCCCTGATGTTTTGGGGTTGCTTTGCTGCCTCTGGCACTGGACTGCTTGACTGTGTGCATGGCATTATGAAGTCTGAAAACTACCAACAAATTTTGCAGCATAATGTAGGGCCCAGTGTGAGAAAGCTGGGTCTCCCTCAGAGGTCATGGGTCTTTCAGCAAGACGATGACCCAAAACACACTTCACAAAGCACTAGAAATGGTTTGAGACAAAGCACTGGAGACTTCTAAAGTGGCAGCAATGAGTCCAGACCTGAATCCCATAGAACACCTGTGGAGAGATCTCAAAATGGCCGTTTGGAGAAGGCACCCTTCAAATCTCAGGGACAGGGAGCAGTTTGCCAAAGAAGAATGGTCTAAAATTCCAGCAGAGCATTGTAAAAAACTCATTGGTGGTTGCCGGAAGCGGTTGTTTGCAGTAATTTTGGCTAAAGGTTGTGCTACCAAGTATTAGGCTTAAGGTGCCTATACTATTGTCCAGCCCATTTTTGAAGTTTTGGGTGAAATGATCAATAATTTGATTTTTGTCTCATTCTGTTTTGTGTTTTTTCATTGCAAGCAAAATAAATGAAGATAATACCAAAGAATTTGTGATTGCAATCATTTTCAGGAAGAAATTGAGCATTATCTGACAGAGTTGCAGGGGTGCCAATACTTTTGGCCACCACTGTATGTCCAGGAACAAAACAAATGAAAAAATAAAGTTTATTGTATGAGATCTTGGGGGGAATAAGCTTTGCACTGATCTGACCGCCTTATGGACTACATTACATCCCTACCTTGTGCTCTACTGTTCCTTGCCGATACTTCTTCATCTTGGAGCCGAGCTGCACGAACCTCTCCAGCACTTTAGCAATCTTGCCATGCAGCTCCAGATATTCCGTGTAATCGGAGGCAAAGTCGTCTTCGTACAATTTGCGCTGATCTTGAGAGGTTATTGTGGTGTATTTACTGCACATTACAAAAGAGAAGAGATGCAGCCTATTAAATCTAGTTACCAATTCATCTTTCCATTTTAATAAGTTGATTTGAATGTGTTCTTCTATAATATGAACAATTCCTCCTGATTTTCTATAAACAGATGAAAGGGCATATTAACATGCACTACCCTAACTGCCCACTAAGGGGCAACATTGTCCTGAATCTCTAATGTGCTGCAGTATTCACTGGGGGAGGTCCTGTCAATCAGCACTCTGGCTGTGTGTGTAGGAAGCAATACCCAATTATATGGTATTACACATAAACTAAAATAAGAATTTCTGAAACTATAGGCCTGCAGCTGTATTTACTTTATTAACTGAGCTGATCTGGCACACAATGTAGAAATGGGGTGGCTAAGCATACTATAAAACAAGGCTAACACATGTCAAGACTAATAAAAGAATGAATAAAATACCCATACAGCATTAAAGACTAGAATACACATACAATATTCACAACACAAATGCTTATTGTATGAATTAAGGCAGCGCATGCATAGTTTTAACAAGTTTGGACAATACTATTCCCATTCTAATTAGACTACTAGTAGTGCTGTGTTATTTATGGCAGATAATCTATTGTGACTCGATAATTATTGTATAATGTATCATATGCTGTATTTTAAGCCATAAGCATTGAAATCACCACACCTTGATCCCATGGGTGCTCAAATATGCTATGCTATCAAAAGCGGCATGCATGAAGGTATACTTGCTGCAAAACCAATGTAGCTTGTGTCCTGAGAGATACATTGATTTTCCTCTGACAAAAATTCACCAATTGAATCAGGTAGGAACGCCCTACTACAGACGCGAACATGTCTGTATTGTGGCAGGGAAGATACATTTCAAATTAAGCTTGGAAACTGCTTTAATTATGGGATTTAGGGCTCGTTCACACAGGGTTCTGTATTACATTGCATTAAAAACCTGAGCACTAGACACACTGCAAATGCATTTTTTAGCGTTAGGTCTAAAGGTGGAAGACATAAAAAAAGGCCCCACAAGAGAGTGCGCTGTAGTAAATAAAATCACTTTCTTAAAATTATACAGTGCAGTGCAATATTTATTAATATTATGAATATTTATTCATTTCCTTTAATCTTTGAGAATGTAGGGGCATGCAGATTTTTCCACCACTGTGAAAAATCTGCAGCATGTGAACGCACCATTGCTGCAGTTGCTTGCAAAATAGTCTATTGCTTGTTAGTTTATTATTGCTATCCAATGTGAGAAAGTTCCAGCTCTTGTAGACAAAGCCTTGTTTTATTTAAATTGTATCTTAAAAGCATAATCCATAAAGACATCGTCTTACAGATGCTTACGCGTTTCAGACCATGTGCCAGAACATGGCAAATAAAACAAGGCATTATCTATAAGAGATGGAACTCTCTCTCATTCTATAGCAATAATAATCCAGACACTTACGTGTTTCAGGCGGTATAAGTCCTTGATTATAGGACCGACAAAGTCTGAAACGCATAAGAAGATGTCTATGGATTTTGCTTTTATGCCAAGATTTCAATAATATGAGGTTTTATCTACAGATTCTGGAACTCATTCACATTGGATTTATGTTACTGCGGGTCACAGAAAAAAGGATTGGATGAAATTACTAGGAAAACATTGGGCAGTGAGCTAAGCGTTTGACTGAACTTGTTACTGCTATCAGTCATCACAGTGAGGGGCAATTCTCTATGTGCAATTTTTCTGTTATGAGGTCATGTACTCCAGATCCCTCCAGTCTTTAGCTTATTGCACAAAAACAAAACAAACTTAGCCTGCAACTCCATGTGCAATTTGCAAAGACGCTGGTGCACACTGTTGTGACTGAAAAAAGTAAATTCTCAGAAACCAAATACAGCTGCACTCAGACGGTCCTAAAACCATACAGACATCGGACTATTAGAACAACTAAAATTCATTGCTGCTATGCTTTATATATGTACAAAGTAAAGGCTTTTAGTGCACAGTTTGATCAAGTTGCATATGTCCACCTACCGCGTTAAGGAGACCAGCCTTGTATGTATGGCTGCTTTAGTCCCACAGAGAGGTTATAGAGTAGGTAGGTACCCACTTGATGAGGTTACCTTAACGCAGTAGGTGGGCATACACAATTTGATCAAACTGTTCACTAAAATCCTATTTTGTGCATATATAAAGCATAGCAGTAATGCACTCTAAATGTTATACTAGACCAATGTCCGTATGGTTTTAGTGGCAACTTGGTGCTTCTGTATTTGTTTCTTGGATAGGAAGTAGCTGTCTTACAAATACTGTCAAGCATATTAAGTTATATGGGGCCACATTTTCGGCACTGGAGACCAGTGGGCAGGCTCCCTCCCCCCATCTTTCCTCTCCTTGATCGACAATATCAAGATATATTAACACAGGAATGATTGATTTCTTCTCAAAACAGGATTGTATGCGGTAGTAAATAATGAGTCACACTGAATTCTGTGATGAGTTTACGCTATATTTACCTCATAATAATAGCATTACCTGAATGGAAGCTCAAACCTTCTACAGTACACCCACTGGCCACCAGAGATGTTCCTGATATACCATATAACAGTGCCCCATCTGTAAGGCTCTTCAGCATGGAAGCAGTTAAACCTTTGATGCTGTATCTTGTGCCAAGAGACTTATCTCCTTATACATACTGTACTTAACCTTGAAAATTACTCTTGTCACCAGCCAGGGGGGTCTCTTAGCGAGGTTAATAAACACATTCAGCAAGGGACAGCATGTACACAGCATGGAGTCTTTAACCACCTTATTTTCACAACCTGAATGTTTTAGTTGGAATTATTATGGTTGCATTCTAAAAAAAATCCAAGTTTTGTATTTAGAGTGATTACAAATGTTCCTTCATCATTCGTTTTTATATACATCATGCAATGTATGCACTACATCAGTGAATGCTACCACCTGTGATCTGTATTTTTCCTCATGGGCTGAGCACTATATACGCCATACATGAGTTAAAATATTAAAATGTAATTGCTGTAATGGGAATTAACAGCTAGTGGCTGTTTCCAATAACTGTGGGACCCCATGATCAGCGTGTCAAAACTCGGGAAAGTGGTTGCTGAATAGGGGACATCTCCTCTAAAATGTCACAAATTCATTACACTGATGGATGAGTTTAATGGAGTTCATCTAATGGACAATTCTTATATAGAATAACTAAACTTTGGACCATTTTATAAGTTTTGTACGAGACAGTTTTATTATGATTCATCGGCATCAAATCATCACAATATCTTGATTTTACAATTTAAGCAATTCATTATAGCAATTACTTCTGACAGATTGAAATTCTAGATTGCTAGATGCCTCTTGTGTTACCCTGTATGTGTCTCCTTCACTGAGAAATATAACAGCTATGCATCCCAATCTAAACATTGTTAAAATGTGTTTACCCACAAAAATATAGCAACGCAGGGTTTCAATACAGGCTCAATACTTTGCATGGAGCCCCCAATGCCATAGAATAGAATAGAACAGTATCAGTATGGTTGGATAGACATGCTAGCACATCGATGCCATGGCACTGGACAGAGCTAACTCCCTGTACAAATATAGGACTTTGTTCTTAAGTATATGTAGATTATCATCATACATTTTGCAGCATTGTTCCATTCATGGTTGTTGCGGGTCCAACCATGAATAACGTTTGCCTCAGGAGTTACCTATACCTCTGTCTATAGGATTTACAGTTGTTAATGAGATACTGCAGTTAAAAGGAATGGCCTATTGTTTAAATCATGGTTAAAAAATTTTAAGAATTTTTAGTGGTTTTTCTTAACTTTCCATATAAATGTCTATATTTTTAAAAAATCCTGAAATCTTGCAGTTTTCACTCTGGCCCCTAAGCCTAATAATAGTCTGACACATGTTCTGTAGAGAAAACAGCAGTCTCCTCATTAACATCACAGGCAGGATGACACTGAAACGTAATTCTAATGTAGATAACAGCTTTTTACCATTCATAATAGGTGGTCACAGCTCATCTCCTCCCCTATCCTACACAATGACTTCTTTCTAGGTCACAGAACATGTAAGGAAAACTCTCCCATAGAAGTCCATGAGTCAACTCCTGTTCATAGGTTACCGTGATCCAGGTAGAGCTGCAGTAAAGCTGCCCCCATAATCATGTACAGGCAACAGAATAAAAAAATAACAATCAGAAAATAAAAATAGCTAATGAGAATAGAATAAGTGTCATTATCTGGTTTTCATGACTTGAAAACCAATTGGTGATACATTCTCTCTAAGGGCCATTTACACAGGCAGATTATCATCTGAATACGTGTTCATCAGAATATTCATTTCAAGTAACTGTGACATATAAAAGGTCCTGTGATTAGCCAGCCCTTAGACACAGTGATAAGTAATAAATGATCATTCGGGCCTCGTTCATCCCCTCACAGTCGGCCAGTGTGAAGGCTCCTTTGATCAAGCACCAACCATCGACACTCTTAATGGGCAATTATTTGCCTCTGTAAAGGGAACCTCTGTGGACCATGCTGCACGCTCCTCAGGATCTATATAGCGTTCTACCACTTATTTCATTACCGGTAGCTGTGATGTAAAATTCTTTTTAAGGAAATAGGATACGTGATGTTTAAACTTGTCGACAATACTGCTTTAAATAGGAGAATAAGTCCAAAATGAGTTACTGGCTGCTAATTACATGAAGAACTTACCTAAAATAGTCAGCAACTTCATGAGAGGATGATATGGACTCTGAGAGTTCTTCTTTTTCTAGGAGTAAAGAAAACAAGGTTACTGACTAAAGCACAGTATACAGAATGCAATTATATGGCTTACATTCCTATTAATCCCTCTCAAAAACCTAAAAAGTTCACGTATGAGTGCAGCTACCCCAGTATCTTAAGATCACACTTTGATCACACTTCTATCTTTTGATTGACACTCAGGAAGGAAATACGAAATTTTTAAATTACACTAAAGAGAAATTGAAATTAAAATAAGGATGAAAAATAAGATGAATAAAAAGAATGTGGTTATGTTATGAAGAGTTTTTAAGAACATGGATATATTATGCATAGAGCAGGGGTGTCAAACTCGTTTTCACCGGGGGCCACAACAGCCTCACGCCGTAGTTAAAAGGGCCTTAAAGGGCCGACATAATTTTAAAACTGTGTAAATGGAATTTCTCCTTAAACTGTTACATTTGTACAGTATTGCTATTATAATTAGCCCTTTGAGAGCCACCAGGAAGAATATATTGCCCCCCATAGGTAGATAGGTATATATGACCCTTGTAGGTAGATAAGTGGGTATAAAGCCCACTGTAGATGACAGTTATATCTGCCCATGTAGGTAGATAGGTATTTTTCCCCCTGTAGCCAGGTAGTTGCCTCCTGCAGCCAGGTAATATGCCCATATAGAAAGGGAGATGCCCCACATAGCCCCCCTGTAGTCAGGGACATGCCCCACATATCCCCCTGTAGCCATGGTACATGCCCCCATGTAGTCCCCCTGTAGCCTGGTAGATGCCCCATATAGCCCATCGTAGATGCCCACATAGCCCCCGTACCAGTAGCATAAATGGCCCATAGGTCCCAGACCAGTGTAGATGGCCCCATATAGCCCCACAGTAGCCAGGTAGATGCCCCAATAGCCCCCCAGTAGCCAGGTAGATGCCCCATAGGCCCCCCAGTGGTCAGGGTGATGGCCCCCTAGTCCCCCCAGTGGTCAGGGTGATGGCCCCATAGTCCCCCCATGAGGGTGATGGCCCATGTACCCATGGTCAGGGTGATGGCCCCATAGTCCCCCCAGTGGTCAGGTAGATGGCCCCATAGTCCCCCCAGTGCTCAGGGTGATGGCCCCATAGTCCCCCCAGTGCAGGTGATGGCCCCATAGTCCCCCCAGTGGTCAGGGTGATGGCCCCATAGTCCCCAGAGTGGTCAGGGTGATGGCCCCATAGTCTCCCCAGTAGTCATTTAGATGTCCCATAGTCCCCCAGTGTCGGTGATGGCCCATAGTTCCCAGTATCAGGGTGATGGCCCATAGTCCCCCATGTATCAAGTGTGATGGCCCCATAGTCTCCCCAGTGTCAGGGTGATGGCCCATAGTCTCCCCATTAGTCAGGGTGATGCCCATAGTCTCCCCAGTAGTCAGGGTGATGGCCCATAGTCTCCCCAGTAGTCAGGGTGATGGCCCATAGTCTCCCCAGTAGTCAAGGTGATGGCCCATAGTCTCCCCAGTAGTCAGGGTGATGGCCCATAGTCTCCCCAGTAGTCATTTAGATGCCCCATAGTCTCCCCAGTAGTCATTTAGATGCCCCATAGTCTCCCCAGTAGTCATTTAGATGCCCACTATAGGCCCCCTAATGATTATAAAACAAAAAAAAGTCACTTACCTGCTGGATGTCCGTGCAGCGAGGCCCGGTCCGGGAGCTGTGTACGGTGTAAGCAGCGTGACGTCACGCCGCTACGCCCGCACGCAGCTCCCAGAGATCTCCTCGGCGGCAGAGGCTGCCGGCGAGGAGACCCAGCGTCGCAGGGGGCGTGAGCAAAGCGGCGCGTCATGCCCCCTGCGACGCCCTATGTACAACGCTCACGAGCGTTACATAAAGGGGAGAAGGTGGGAGGGAAACGATCCCTCCTGCCTTCTCCCTGTACTGACTGACTCTGCAGTCAGGGAGATCGCGGGCCGGAAAACACAAGGCCTCGGGCCGGATGTGGCCCGCGGGCCGTGTGTTTGACACCTGTGGTTTTATGTAGTTTTACATGTCGGCATTAGGACCTATTCGCTCCAGAAAGTGATCAATGAAAAAAGAAGTTTTGAAATGTTTTAATTATAATCATTTTTATGAACTTTCTATTGGTTAAAGAACATTTATTGAAATTAACATGTTTTAAGATGGACCAAGTTTATTTTAATAGAGATGTGTTTAAAAATAAAAAATACAGCGTAAACAATCTTTTAAATATCCGGACTGTTGTGTTGGAACGCCAGACCTGATGAAGTATGAAGTGATTTACGTGAAATGCGTCGCCTTGTACCCCATGAGGTAAGTGCTTTAATGTTTTATTCTGTTTTTATAGATGTTGAGTGTTTCTCTGTAATATATGTGCAATGGTTGTTGAAACAGATAGGAAAAATAGCAAAATAGATACATATAGTTGCCTCTTTTAGAGCAAATGCACTAAGAGAACTCCAACTACTACATAGATTCTCTTTCCAAAGCAGTCCCTGTGCGCTTTAAAGAGCCTTCTATTCTTATGGGGGTTATATCCTATATATTGTATGAGGTCACACTTAGAGGGTCCCTGGAATCGGAGTTAAATAGCGTGTTTGCTGGGGCAGTCTCAGTACAGAATAGTTTCAGCTATTCACTGTATGTCCACTCTGTGACATCTAGGCAACACTGTGGCCATTAGCAGTATTGGACTGGCCCACCGGAGGACCAAAGGATTCTCCAGTGGTTCCTGGGACCAACACAACCTGCCGCAGGCATGTTTTTAACCGTGTGCAGAGATACACACAAAGTTGAAAAGTATGTTGGGGAGGGGGCGATTGCCTCCCTGCTCCACTGACTACTACTGTGGGCTGGAGGCAAATCTATGGCTTACAGTCAAAAGCAGTGAAAGGGGCATGATTTAACGATGATATCACACCTCCTATACCACTGCCAAGAGCCTAAGGTCCAGCATGATGACCTTACACCGGACATAAGCTCGTGGCTCAAGTTGTTCGGTGGGGGAACAGGGAGAGGTAAGTATTAAAAAAAAAATTAAATCAGTTAGAGGGGGCATATATTACCTATCAGGGGCATATACCTACGTACCAGGGGGATATATCATCTACAGGGGGCATATACCTACCTACAGTGTGCATATACTACCTATAGGAGGCATATACCTACCTACATGTATCTACCTGAGACATATACCTACCTATCTACCTACAGGGGGCATATATTCCTCTCTACCTACCTACCTACAGGGGGCCCTCTATACTAATCTACTGACTAGAGAGACTCTATTCCAGCTTCAGGTGGTCTATATACCTTTCTACAGGGTGCCTATATACACACCTACAATGAGCCTATATACCTACCCAAGGCCTATATACCTACCTACAGGGAACCTATATGCCGACCTAGTGGGGGCGTATATGTTTAATATACCTATCCAGTAGAGGAGGCAACCTACCTACTTAATGAGGGCCTATACATCTGCCTTGTGAGGGGCCTAGATACCTTCTGACCTAATGTGAGGACTCTGCACTTAGCTACCTATCTACCTACCTAATAGAGGACCTGAATACCTACCTATTGGAGGGGGGAGCTATAAATCCACCTACCTATGGGGGAGGGGCTATATATCTACAGAATGGGGGCCTATATACTTATCCATTAAGGGGGGGGGGCAGCCTTCGTAAAAGTGAGTCTACCTACCTAATTTGGGGGATATACATGCCTACCTACAATATTGGGGGACTAAAAAAAGACTAAAACTTGGGGCACAAACAAAAGCCTCATAGCCATTTGGGGGCAATTTTACAGTTTGGGTCACAAGGAGATCATTATTACCATTATGGGCACTATGGATGAGGAGTTTGTACAGAGGTCGAAATTGGTACGGAAGTACTGGAAAAGTAAGGAGACTAAGATGTTTGTGTGATAAATTCTGCAGTGACGAGTCGTGGCCAGGAGAAGTTGTCATGATTCTGGATTAGATGGAGAAAAAAGGAAAGAGAACAACTCATCAGAAAAGACGCCTCCTGTGAGTCACTGGATGTAACTGGGCAATAATGACGTATGTGTGTAGAGTACCTTGCATACAGCTGGTATCAGCTACTATATGATCACAGTGTGGTGGTAATATTGGTCATAGTATAATGGTTTATATTTAGTAATGATACAGTTTATTAGTCAGTATGTAGTCATGGTGTGGCGGTATTATTCAGTCACTATGTGTTCGTGAGGTGAGGGAGACTCAGAAGCTTCAGCCTCCCATCTTGATTACAGGCTGGTGTGATGATGTCATTACACCTGTATGAGGACCTAGAGTGGGGCAGTCAACTGGTGGATAATAAAGCCCATCAGCAAACTACAGGTCATGGTACAGTTCTTTATAGTATGACAGAAAACTTCTTATAATGCATCCCCCTATACCTTGGCCAAGGTAAGAAAAGCTTAGTTTTTCGGTTCTACATTTTATAAAAATTACAACTCAGAAGCAAGCAGACATAATATTGTGTAGATCTAGTGATAAAACTTTATGTTCTGACCGCTATCAAGTATAATTGCAAGGTCACGGCGCGTCTCCAAAATGACCATGCACAAGGTTTACATCCTAACTGACCAGAATACTGCTAGTTATTTGTGGTTATTGATGTTAGGTTCTATTCATGACAAGTTTTAGCTCTCTGCCATTTAT
Source organism: Phyllomedusa bahiana (assembly GCA_025379985.1). NCBI lineage: Eukaryota > Metazoa > Chordata > Amphibia > Anura > Hylidae > Phyllomedusa > Phyllomedusa bahiana. Next base: position 37,661 of record JAODAL010012174.1, on the reverse strand, counting down.
TCCAGAGTAGTCATAGACTTTAAAAAGGACACGTGGTTGTTTCTGAAATATCTGTTTTATGAAATACATGTGTTTCCAATGAAACAATAATTCTGGAGCATCTTCTCCTATAATTCGGTGTTGTGCTGTTCCTCTGTTATTCTGTTTAGAAATGTATCACTGAATCTGTCAGCTGGGTGTTACCTTGTGGGGATGTGTCTTTGCACAGGCTGATATTGTCCAATCAGTGCTGACAGAGTCAGGGATACACCCCTTCAAAACTGAAATGGTAACACTACCTGACTATTTCAGTAATACATTCCAGAAGGAATAACAGAGAAACAGCACAACACAGATTTATAAGAGAAGAGGATCCAGAAATGTTATTTTATGGAGAACACAAGTATTTACTTAAAGGGAACCTGTCACATAGTTTATGCCCCCCTTGCTGAGGACAGCACAAGCTAGTGACCGACATACTGTTTCCAGCACTGTGCCCCTTGATGTCACTGCAGAAGGGTTTTGCGGCTCCCAGCGCGGCAGCTGCGCTAGGAACAGAACTGTAGTCTACAGCTCTGGTTCTAGAGCAGTCTCTGTAAATGCCAGGCATCGGAAAGAAACCTCCAATCCCTGGTGCTTAACCCTTTGATTGACACGGTAACCCGATTGAGCCTGGGAAATGCCTGTATAGTCAGCCCTGGGACTGTCTGTATAGGAAGTCTGCGGTCAAGGCACCTAGTGTGCTGCCCTGACTGCAGCCTGTATCAGTATGACACAGAAGGTAATGTATTAGCAGACATGAATATGCTAATACATTAATAAGTGTAAAAAAAAGTGTTAAATAGTTATCCCTCAGTGCGAAAAAAAGTGTAAAAAATAAATAATAAAATAAAAATAAATATTTAATGAACAAATACATTGCATACATTCCACAAAAAAACACACCAAACCTACACATATTAGGTATCTACATGACCGTAATAACCTGTAGAATTAATCTAACAGGTTATTTAGTGAATGGTAAAAAAAACCAAATGCAGGAAAACCCCTTTTTTATGTTCACATTGCAAAAAAACTGCAGCAATTTGTTTGTAAACGTAAACTACGGCCACAAAAAATACAAGTTCTCCCGCATAAAACAAGTCCTCATACCACCGCGTCACTTAAAAAATAGATAGAAAGTTACAACTGTTGAAATGGAGTGAGGCAAAAACTACAAAATTTAGCTGGTCATTAAGACCTTTTCAGGCCTGGGGCTGAAGGGATTAATAGACCAAATGATCTACTTGTGACTACGTTTGGCCTCTTTTACTCTGCCACACGTTTTGTTTGTGGGACAGAAAATCATAGAAGACGCTGACCTTTCTATAGGTCTTCTAGTCAGGTTATCTGTAATTGTTCACCTCCATAGGGTCAAAATGTTCCTTCTTCATCTGTAAAGAGTTAATTTCGTCATCCCTAAGGTCTGATTGCATTTGGATTAACTCGGATGACGATTTTTAGGCACTGTGAAGCAACATGCACATTTTATCGTCTAACCATCAGCTCATATTTGCTTTGGAGTAAGGTGCAGTACAGGTGCAGTCAAGTCCACGACTTTAGATGCAGTAACAATAGCAGAGCTCACCACAAAAAACAATAGCTGGCTGGAACAGACGCCTCTCACAAACCAATGCAGGCTTCATGTTGCCTTTTTAAATGTAACCACACGGGCTGAACTGCATGCACTTAACCCTGTTGTGTGTCCGCCTAAGGCAAATGTGATATAGGAGTAGTCTGTATTTATCCATCCATCACCAAACCTGTACATTTTGTCTGTTGCACTTTTTTTTTTTTACTCTTGATTCTGTGAGGACATGGCTTTATCGCTAAGTAAACAGGCAGAGAATACAGGAGACAGATGGCCGTGCTACTGTATGGTCAGGCGTGGAAGCATAAAGCAGGCACCTGTCTATAGGTGTATGTATACAAGAATTAATCTTTAACTATCAAGTTATCCCATTATACATTTCTTTTTGCTCTTATAGCAATTCCACAACACAAATTTACTACTCAAATTGCTCCATTTTAGACATAGAGCCATGTGACTTCTGCCCTCTCTATAGTTGGATGCCCATTTATTGATAGGCTTTTCTACAATAAAGTCCATAATGTGATGTTGAAGAATATAGGAGATTCTTTCCATTTTAGGTCCTAAACTGTACCAGTCACAGGTAATCCAGCTGTATCTCCTTCAGATGTTAAAGGGGTTTTGCCATTATCTCATTTCATACCTCCTGCATCCAGCTCTTCAGCTCTGTGTGCTCAGAAGAGGGTGTGTGTGATTTTTGAATTGCAGATCATGTGACCCAGCAGGGTGACATCATCATACCTTTCCTCTTTCTAGTCAAAGAAAGGTCTGTTTATGTGTAGAACTGTAAGTAGCTACATTGTAGCTCAGAGGTAAAACTTTTGCCTCCAGGCACAAGGGTCCTCGGTTCAAATCCCGGCAGGAACCAAACCTGTGGATTTTTTTCTCTTTCTCAATGCACAGACCTGATTGAGGTTTCTTTTTTAAATTTATTTGCACTGTTTGACTAATTACTAAGGAGTCCAGAGGACAGGAGTATGACAGCACCCGGGGTTTGAACACTCAGCAGCTGCCTGAGAGGAGAGGTGATGTCTGAGCATGTGCGACCAGGAGTGAGGAGCTCTCAATCCTGGTCGTATCCCCTGGAGACGAGCTGTAAACAATGGATCACTAAAGGAGCAGCGTAAACAAAAACGGTGCAGAATTTGTAATAATAATGAATGGTGAAAATGTTTATTATTTTATTTACAAACTTCCCACGTCAATTTTACTTCATGGCAAAACCCCTTTAAAGGATGTCTGTGATTATAGCTAGCCTAAGAGTGACTAATACTTGTATGGTACTTTCTGTTGATGTTTCCTTATGATTTACTATATAGTGCCCAAATAATACCATTATACAGTTCTTAAAGGGTTTTTGCAACAAAGCAAAATCACTTTCTCACTACGAATGAGATTGGGGTGATGGCCGTTGTTGTGCAGTTCTCCCCTTTCTTTTCTATGGCAGTTCCAAATATGGCCGAGGTAGTGTGCTCAGTTAGGCCATGTTCACACGGCTTATTCTGGAACGTATTTCAGCCCGTAATTCATGCCGTACTGCGCGAATTACAGGCTGAAATACATCCCAGCCATTACAATAATCCGCAGTTCTCATAGAGAACTATGGATTACGTCTCCTCTCCCTGCCCGCACTATAGGGCGAGCGGGGAGATAAGTGACATGTCAATTATTCATGGCGTATACGCGCAGTGAATAATGAAAGTCTATGGGATCGGCGGGCTGCCAATCCCCCCGCCCGTCCCCTGCTCCCGAGCACACACCGTAATTGCGGGGCAAAATACGTCCCGCAATTATGCCGTGTGAACACAGCCTTATAGTCATATCTTCCATAGTCATGAATGGGGTAGAGCTACTCAAGCATGGCCATCTCCCCATTCACCAAGACCAGCTCGTAGTTTGCTACAAGCCAGCCTCAGAAAGGGATTTTACTTTGTGGCAAAACCCCTTTAATGAACATTGTCATAAGGCACCCAAATAACACTGCCAGTAGCCTGTAGTACTGTAACAATGTCCAATAAACTAATTATTGTAGTTGAATCCAAAAGTGTGGAATCAGCGGTACAAGTTTCAGGTGCCAAGATCACCAAGGCCAGTAGCTCCCTGAGCTGTGGGTTCAAATCCCTCCAGCATTATCTTTTTGTTCATTATAATGTCCATAGCTCATACAAAAGATTGCATTTGCAAAACTCACATAATTATAATGCAAAGTACCATATATCCTAGCATGGTAACCCAACAGCATGGTCATGCAGGGGTTTTCTTGGAGCAACCATCTTAAAATGTATATCATTTTGCCATTACGCACAATAGCTATGAGACTTTACAGTAAGACTCCTTGTATTGTCCTCATGTTTGATATTCATGCCTAACCAGAGATGAGTCAGACGTAACTCGATCAATCCGAATGACTCACCTGCAAGCAGACACAGATTAGCTGAACCGTGTCATACTGGAAAAATCCAATGTTTATATTGTTACCTTTCCCATCTTTATACACGCTTTGATTATTCATAGAATATGGTGCGTTACACAGAAATACGGGGCATAAAATAGATGAGTACAATACTTGAGTACCTATTAATTATGGCACACTTGCATTGGGCTGTAAGAATAATAGCACACTCTGATATTTGGGATTTCAAACTAATGATACTGTCGTTTTGGGGTCTAGGGATAATGGGATTCTGTTGTTTAGGGTCTATGAATAATCATACGCTGTCATTCAAGCTTTCAAAATAATGGTATACACCAACATTTGGACATTCAGAGTAATGGCACCTTGATATTCAGGGCGACATGTATGAACGGGGCTGCGCCAGATATCTGCCGTCTTTTCAGCCCGATATCAGGCGTAGCCCCATTCGCTACATTTTTAAATGGCACGTACGCCAGTATCAGGCGCATTACAGGGCTCAAGCAACAGTTTGTAATGCGCCTGATTTCGGGGGGCATGCAGGAGGCGGGGCGCACTAGAACCGTATGAAGCTGCACATTTATAGCTTCAGTACGGCATTTCCAGGCGCATGACTGCTGGAACAGGTAGAGCACTTTCAAAGTGGTATACCTGAGCCAGAAATGTCGTACTCGCGCTAGAATGCGCCTGGTTTGTGACCCGCGGGTTCATAAATCAGGCGCATTCTAGGCTATTATTATGCTCATGAATTTTGGTGTTTAGACACCAAATTTCATACATGCCGCCCTTAGTGTCTGAGAATAATGTTATCACAACATTGGGGGTCTTAGACTAATAAACACATTGTTACACAATTATATAGTTTTTAAGATTAAAAAACGGACATCCATCCATCCATGTAGTTCAGCCTATTATCCTACAGTGTTGATCAAGAGCAAGGCAAAAACCATATAAGCCAATTGTACTCATTGTAGGAAAAATCCCTTTCCAACTCTAATCTGGCAAAATCCCCGAATCAAAGACCCTACTCCAAAATCGTACTCATTATAAATTGTTAAATTATTTCACTCTAAAAATGCATCCAGGCCCCTTCTGAAGTCACTTGGGAGTTCATCATGAGAACATACTCTGGCAGAGAGTTCAACATTCGCACTGCTCTTACAGTAAAGAATACCCTTCTATGTTTATGAAGAAACCCTCTTTCCTCTAGACGTAGAGGATGTCCCCTTGTTATGGATACAGTCCTTGATATAAATAGATGATGGGAGAGGTCTCTATACTGACCCTTGGTATATTTATTTAGATCATCCCAAAACTGTCTTTCCTCTAATCTTGTTAACCCAGCATGAGGAAAATTCAAAGCCATGCTTACCTTCAGGAGAAGTGAGACATCTTTCTAACATGAGCGCTTCTTCTTCCCAGTCATCTTCCTCCTCTTCCTCTTCACTGGAATCATGATCTCTCTTCTCATTTTTGTTCCAATCAGATCTGTAGTTCAGATGAGGGTCTGGACTTGTGTCCGGTCTACATCTGACATTGTCATTTTCGGACTCCTCATATGGCGTTGTTCTTTTGTGTGCTTCTCTGTGATTACTTTTTTGCAATGTTCGATGTGTTTTCTGTCTTTTGTGACTGTGTTGAGAAACAGCACTGTGGTTTTCAAGGACTGGTCCTACATATTTGCCAGTTTCAGAATCGGCATGGTGTCTGCCTTTCGACACGTCTGAACTGAACAGAGAAGTAGAGTGTCGTTCATGGAAATGACTGTTCCGTTGTGTAGATTTTATTCTTTTATAGTGCTTGTTTTCTGTGACATCTGCTTCTGTCTGACGTTTCTGAAAGCCAAAACGTAAGCCATTATGTGATACATCCAAAACAATGAGTGAAAGGTCGGGCAGATCCTCATAGCCATCTTGTTTTACTTTGAGAAGGTGCTGTCATATGCTAAACATTTTTGGTGTATCTATTGAAAAAGCTCTTACTGTCTGATTGTGGATAAAGTTAATATTGCTATGCACATCTTTGCTGTTTTGAGGTGCTAGGTAGCAGGCCTTCCGTGCGATAACTATGAAAGCTGTGCTATATAGTTAGTGGTAAGGCTGTTTGATGCTAATTTCAAAGAAAATCCTTTGCGTTTGATTGAAGAGTGCCCATACATTAGGATTTAGGCATATTGGGACATATTTACTACACTTTTTAAAAAGGCTTGAATTCAAGCAGAAACTGTTGAATAAATCACTATTCTTTTGGAAGTGCTGCATGGATGTGTTCTTTAATGTTCTATATGGGCTTTGGGTCTCAAGTCTGGTAGACATGCACTCATATTTCCATATTTACTCCATGTGCTGCTAGGTGCTATTTTTGAATTTACTAATACCCACAGGTTTACTAGCCAGGCATTTACTGTTTAGACACTTTTGTCTAATTTTTTTACCACTTATTAGTTGGCTTAGTCTGTGCCAAAAACTGCGCCAAAATTTTGGTTCATTTTTTTGGGTGCACGGTTAAGCTGGTCCCCTCTCCATGAAGCAAAACACATTCTGTCAGATGTGGTGCAAAAATGTCTTAACACTGTCTAAATTCATTAAAAAGGGGAATAAAGTATGTACACAAGTCACATAATGCACAACAATTCTGGTGCAATTGCCATATTAAACATGCCCCTTTTTCCCAGTACAAGCATAACAAAGATGTCCACAGTAGGAACCGGTTATATGTAAGAATAGGTGCTATAGGTGCTATTTAGCTGCGTTGTGCACCCTGTTCAGTATACATGAATGAAAAAAGAAAAGGAAACATACAAACAGCAATGTATATATGTCTGTTCTTGAGACAATGCTTTTGCTAGCTGGAGCTTAAAGGACATGTGAAATAAATTCAATCCTACTCATAAGATCTAGAATATATCAATTTAAAGTTAGGATCTCTAGCTTTCAACCAGCAGTGGAGTCTCAGAGAAGCATAACGTACAGCATCCGGAGGTCTATGTCGAGCACCGGGATGAGTAGATGACAGGCCGTGGTGTGTTCTCTCTCTTTCAGCAGTTGTCTGGTAGTTCTGTGATGAAGAAACGTTTGGATGTTTCCTACAAAGTTGTGAAATGAGAGGAAAAACAATTGCAAAGCTGTGTGAAGAAAGTCTATAAGACTTGGGTGGATCTGAATTGAATAATTGCAGTAAAGATAAATGCAATTCTGGTATATACATGACACATAATAAGCAGGACGTAAGGAAGGGTTGAGCAACATTTTGCTTTCACACTAACCTTCCTCTGATTGATGGAGTTTTATGTTCCATGATAAATGGAAGACTACAAATTGCAATCTATTTAAATAATTCATTTCAGATTAAGACCTCGGTTAGTAGGTTGTGCAGAACGTCTCTGCAACAACCATCCCTTCCTATTCACACTGCACAGCTATAGATCAGCCACAGCGGCACATACAAAATGTTGCCATAACTAATGAGGAAGGAGAAGTTATCACAGGATTACCAAGAAATATATTTCATGTACCTCAAAGTGGTGGCAAATTTGATTGATAGAAACCATAAATTAACATAAAAAATAACATAAATGCATTGTTCACAAAGTGCTCAAAGTGAATGTCTCCTAAATAGTTTTGATAATCCACCACCAGCCAGTTATGACTGCATGAAGAAATATGGATAAATACAGTATCTCACAAAAGTGAGTACACACCTCACATTTTTGTAAAATTTGTATTACATCTTTTCATGGGAAAACACTGAAGATATGACACTTTGATTCAATGTAAAATAGTCTCTGTACAGCTTGAGTAACAGTGTAAAGTTGGTGTGCCCTGAAAATAACTGAACACACAGCCATCAAAGTCTAAACCGTTGGCAACAAAAGTGAGTACACCCCTAAGTGAAAATGGACAAATTGTGCCCAAAGTGTCAAAATTCTGTGGCAACATTATTTTCCAGCGCTGCCTTAACTCTCTTTGGCATAAAGTTCACTAGAGCTTCACAGGTTGCAGCCACTGGAATCCTCTTCCACTTCTCCATGACGACATGATGGAGCTGGTAGATGTTAGAGACCTTGCACTCCTGAACCATCCATTTGAGGATACCCCACAGATGCTCAATAGGGTTTAGGTCCGGAGACATGCTTGGCCAGTCCAGCACTTTTACTCTCATTTTGTTAAGCAAGGCAGTGGACGTCTTGGAGGTGTATTTGGGATCATTATCATGTTGGAATACTGAATCACAGATGAAGAAACGTTTATCCACATGGGTTTATATTGATTCAACATCTCTGCCAGAAAAAACAAAAACACAATCTAAAATATAACCTTTACTTCAATTTTAATTTAAAACTTTATAATTATAATTTTCTGGAATTGATACTGCCATCCGGACATAAAGGGAAATACAGAAAAATCATATAGCCACATTTAAATGACATCAAAGGATTAGCGACATTATCACATCTATAATGGAGCAAAGAGACTATCATTTAAATGTCCTTTCGGGGCGAATCCTCTGCCTTGTTATAGGGTTTAATAAAGGAAAGAGTAAGGGCTAGTCTACTTACCCCATTATAAATATGATAATGTTGCTAACCATTTGATGTCATTTAAATATGGCTCTGTGATTTTTCTATATTTCCCTTTATGTCCGGATGGCAGTATCAATTCATTCCAAAAAATTATAATGATCAAGTTATTAATTAAAATTGAAGTAAAGTTTATATTTTAAATCGGGTTTTTGCATGTTGGAATACTGCCCTGCAGCCCAGTTTCCAGAGGGAAGGGGATCAAACTTTGTTTCAGTATGGCACAGTACATGTTGGCATTCATGGTTCTTTCAATGAACTGTAGCTCTCCACAAATGTCAGCACTCATGCAGCCCCAAACCATGATACTCCTATCAGCATGCTTGACTCCAGGCAAGATACACTTGTCTTTGTACTCCTTACCAGGGTACTGTCACACAACATTAACACAATCTGCAACAAATACGTTTAATTTGGACTCATCAGACCACAGGACATGGTTGTAATCCATGTCGTTAGTCTGCTTGTCTTCAGCAAAACCTTTTGGGACGACAGCCATGCAGACCAATTTGATGCACTGTGTGGTGTATGGTGGCCAGTATGAGAAAGTGTGAGAGCGGTAACCCCATATTTGACACACCTGCCCCCATTCACATTTGAAACCTTGTAACACTAATGAGTCACATGACATTGTGTAATCACTTTTGTTGCCAGCGGTTTAGACATTGATGGCTGTGAGCGCAGTTATTTTGAGGGCACGCCAAATTTACACTGTTATAAAAGTTGTGCACTGGTTACTTTATATTGTATCAAAGTGTCATATCTTCAGTGTTGTCCAATGAAAAGATATAATACAATGTCTACAAAAATGTGAGGGGCGTACTCACTTTTGTGAGATACTGTATATATATAGAGATTGAAAAAAACCTCTCATGTTATTTTCCAGATTTATTTATGGAAATTATTAATCTTTTCTTGCTTTATAATTTGTTTATTACTATAATCCGTGTATCTTCAATAAAAAGAGAACGTATAAATACCATTATATTCCTACTTGTCTTGAAAGTACTTTGGACACTGTACCAATTGTACTTGAAACAAAACTTTGCCAAAGTTGAAGACAAAGACTAGCCTATTGCTGACACTTTATAAATGCAATGGGTCTCATGTATTTTTATGTACGGTATATGTACTTTATTCATGAATTATGTTCAAAGATTGCCTGAAGTAACCAATTAGATTCTGCATGATATAGGAAGCAAAAATAAGCCCATTAGGATGAATGTGTTAGATAATAGGACAGTTTCCCATACCTTGCAAGAGTACTTGTCATATGCTGCCTTTCCTCTGGGGTATATCCCATCCAGTCCTTCTGTATCTGGCTGTAAAGCTCCTCTCTTAGGCTGTACTTTCCATCTTTTGGACTTAAGCATCCTACCTAGAGTGTAAAAAGAAAGCACTAAAATAAAATGTAAAGCCAAGGACCGGGACAGCTTGCAGTTATTAAGCCAAACATGAACCCAACCCCCCCACCCCTTGAATACTAAAGTATTGTAGAGTCAAATATGAGGCCATCTATTTAGCAACTAATGTCTGGTCGGAACTGGGTCATGAAACAGGATCCAAAATGATCCCAAGCACACCATGTTAACCAACAGCAATGGCTGACAAAAAAATAATCAAGGTGTTTCAAAGGCAGAGTCAATGTCCAGACCTCAACCTAATTGAAATACTGTGAAATACTCAATGCACTGAAGCAATGTTGTAAAGATGAGTGGGCCAAAATTCCTCCAAAACAATGATTGATAAAGTCACAGAGAAAATGAATACTTCCAAGTTATTGCACTAAAGGTGGTTCTACAAGCTATTGATTAAAGGAATGTACTTAGTTTTCACGCATGGCTTTTCTTTTTTGGCTTAATTTATGTATAAACAAATTAACAAGACTGTGGAATCTGTTATGTGTTGTTTTTCATCTGAGGTTGCATTTACCCAATTTTAATACTTTCTAAGCACCAGATGTTTTTTCATTATGTCCTGATACATGATACCATTAATTCGAAGAGGGTGTATTTTCTTTTTCTCATGACTGTTTTTATATGAAAAGCATGCCTGTTCCAGGAGGACACGTTAAACAATCAAGTTCAAATGGCAGACCCTGATAAAAAGGATTATAATACATCCAATCTTGTTATTTTTATATTAGGTCATAAAAGTCTGCAACTCTATACCTCGGCCTTCATTCACACTGTTCTTCTTATCAAGGTCTTAGATGAATAGAAGGTCACTGAGCTTAAGTTAAGTGGCTCAAGTTGAATCTTTCTAATAAAATAATTATTTCAGCAGCTATCTGTTATACTTAAAAGTAGGAGACATTCACAGATTAATCTTTAAATTGGAGAATGTATCTGTCCAATATCAGATTTGCATATTAGCATGATATCTCAAACTCATGACATTCATATACCCTACTCCCAAAAAGTTAGGGATATTTGGCTTTCAGGTGAAATCTATGGAAAATATAAACATTTCACGCTACAGTGATATTTCATCCTGAAAGTAGGCCAAGTCGTAGCATTTTCTCATCTCAAACAATTTAATGAAACAAAAGCCAACAACAGTGGAGGATATATACCATCAAAAAATGTCAGTGTCTCAATAACATGCCCTGTGGCCTTCAATTAGAGCTTGACAACAATGTTTCATGCTGTTCACAAGTCGAGCCCGCCGCAAAGCGGGATGGACTTGCTGCGGCGGGAGACTACCAGGTCGCTTCCACTGGATTGACCTGCTTGCGGTGGCAGCCAAGGGTGAGCGTGGTACCAAATCGTGAGGCGTAGACATAGTCAAGGACAGGCGGTAGATCAGGACAGGCGGCAAAGGTTCGTGGTCGAGGGACAGGAGCGAAACGGTTCGGTACACGGTAATGACGGACAAGACCTGGAACGCTTTCTCAATAGGCTTGGAAAAGGCACTAAAGATCTGGCAAGCGGAACAGGAAGAGGCAGGCTTAAATAAGGGCAGCGACCGGCAATACCCAATTACTGGTGCGCTGGCCCTTTAAATTCAGCAGAGCCGGCGCGCGCGCGCCCTAGGGAGCGGGAACACGCGTGCCGGGAGACAGGAGCAGCAGCCGGAGTGTGGCCGGGTAAGTGAACAGGGACCCGGCCGGAAGAGCGTGCGCGCCCGCTGCCCGACATGCAGGCAGTGGCGCCGCTAGACGGAGGGGTGACGGTCGCAGGGACACCCGTGACACCATTCTTCTTGAAGGGCCTCCTTCAGGTCATTGAGGTTCAGAGGTAGAGAGTTAAAAGCTTCTACACAATGACTAAACTGTTCCAAAGGTTTTATAGGGGGTTCAGGTCTGGAGAAAGTGCAGGCCACTCCATTTGAGGTACCCCAGTCTCCAACAACCATTCCCTAATTATGTAAACTTGATGACCTGGAGCATTGTTGTCCATGAATATTAGTCCTGTGTTGTTCTTGCAGAAGCAAAATGACTGGATTAATGATGTTACTCGAGTAGTAGAATATTGTCACTGGACCATTCACAAAATATAGGGCAGTTCTGTATTGACTAGACACACCTGCCTGCACTGTAACACCACCACCACCAAAGGCTCGTCTGGTGACCACAGTGTCTGATGCATTATGCTCTAATTGACATGTCCAGCATCGTTGGCGACCATCATTTCTGCTCAGAGTGAATTGTTCCTTGCTGAATGTCTAGCATGCAGACCACACTGATGTAAACAGTTATGAATGGTCTGATGTGAAACTTGGTTGCCTCTCACCTTCCTTAAATGTGCCTGGAGATGTGTTGCATTCATCATCCGGTTCCGGAGGGCATTGCTCACAATGAAATGGTCATCAGTGTATGATGTAGCCAAAGAACGTCCACTTCTTTGCCTTTGTGTAACTCTTCCAGTCTCTCTGTATCTCTGTTGCAAGCTGCTGATAACTGATGACACTGTGTCTTTGACACTCTAAGCTCAGTGGCCAGTTCCATCTGAGAGCATCCTGCCTGAAGCCTTGCAATGGTGAGGTACTGTTGATGAGGAGGACTGTTTAAATTCCAGTTCAAATTGATCACCTAAATTTATTGGGCGATTCCGGGATCAAACACCTTTTGTGAATTTTGCTATTAAGCGCCTTGTCAGCAAGTTGTACAAAAAGTACTGAAACATTGAACAGTTGGACATGTGCATTCTAAAGTTAAGAGATGGTGTCATTTAGCGTATTTAAAAATATTTTCAAGAAATTTTATGTTCATCCTGAAATTTCAAAGAAAAGCTAAATATCCTTAACTCTGTGAGTACAGTATAAGTTGAGTTTTAACATGAATGCCATAGGTTGAGCTAAATTAATGGACCTACAGATATAAATGTACATGCTACTCGCCTTGAAAAGCTTTATGTTTGTTGTATTATTTATGGAGTCTTAGTGGATCTCATGAAAGCCAAAGGAACAGGACTAAGAACCTATGTGACATTTGTTCTTAATGGGGTTGTCCGACTCCCTTTTTTAAGTTTAACTACGGTGAAGGGGTTGGGAGAAAATAAAAAACAACAACTTATACTTACTTCTTAAAGGGATTGTCTCACTACAAGGTTTGCTTTTTATGTTAAAGATCTTGCAAAAACAAGTCACTTTGCAATATGTGTCCATTAACATTGTCCTACCTATTCTGAGATATCCCCTCTTGTATGGGCTGCATCATCTTCTCAGGTCGCTATAGCTACAGACCTGTTCAATCTCTCCTCATAGGCTGCCAGCACTAGTTGCAATAGCTACAGAACTGGCTTCTACTGAAGCCAGTTAACACCCACCTGAATTCAAAATGAAACCAAGAAAACAGGACTGAGGTAAAATGAATCAATGTAGTGAGACAACCCCTTTAACTCACTGTAATCCAGCGAAACACCTCCCATCCACTTCAAAAATTTTCTGTTGTCTTTTGCTGCTCAGGCTGAACGGAACGTCACCACCTCAGGATTTGACTGGCTGTAGGGGTCACATTACACTACCCAAAGTCACTGTTTGTAAGTCAAGTTTTTGAATGGTGATGTTAGGAGGTATAATATGACTGGAGCAGTGACATTCTGTTTGTCCCGAGCCAGAAGACTGGCAAAGAGGGCTGGAATGCACAGTTCTGAACTGAATGTGAGCTAAGAGGTATGTTTTTTTTTTGTTTTTTTCTCCCAACCTCTGCACCATAGTTAAACTTAAGAAAGTGGAGTTGGACAAATGACTAATTTATCACTGAACCGATGAAAAATGTAAAAGTAAGCAAATGCATCCAGTTATCTCTTGAAACGTGCAGGTTTGTATTCCCAGAAGTATCCCCTGAGAAGCAATATGTGCAACAGTCAAGCTCATTAAAAACGTGACAAATAAATTTAACCACTTAAGGACACTGCCAACTTTTGGTTTTTCTACATTTTTTTTTTTTCATTCTTACTTTACAAGATCCATAACTTTTTTATATTTTGTCAACGCAGGCATATGAAAGTTTGTCTTTTGCAGGACAAACTGATTTTTTTTATTGACATTTTATTTTTCACGTAAGGTATTGAAAAACTTTTTAAAAATGGATTTCATTTTCAAGGTATTAACTGTGTAGTAAAATGACATGCTAATTTTTTTCTGCGTACGATTACCGAGATACCAAATTTCTACTATGCATAAAATATTATTTGTTATGTTTTACCATTTTAGAAATTAAAAACTTGCTTTGCATTACCATATTGTGGCACCCTTGACTTTTATTAAGAGACACACAACTTCTTCATATTGTTATTTATATTTTGGTGTAGGTTATACACCATAAACCAACGATTTTGGCACTAGGTTTTTCTCCCTTTTACAACAATCATTCTGTGGAATAACTAATGTAATATTTTAGTAGTTTGGGCCCTTCTGAAAATGGTGATGCCAATTATATTTGTTATGACATACAAATTGTTATATGATAAATGCAATGGTAAAATGCAGTGTCTCAAATGATTGATCTCTTGTTTTTATGTTTAAAAACTTGAATAATCTTTTCAACTTGTTTAAAATCTTATTAGATAATTTGAACATGCAATCTCTGTATTACCGTGTAGTGGGATTATATCAATTTATTACAACCTGCATCTGGCCCTTGGTCACCTACCCAAACAAAACACTCATAACAGACAATTTGGGTTAAGTAGCCATATTTGATTGAGCACTTATCACATTTTGTTTTACCACTTTCCTTTTAGTTCTTACAATTACAGTTTAAAGAACACACTTATTAACCAAAATAATCTGCCCATGCTTTTGCCATAAATTTGCCGGCTTAAGCAAAATAAATGAGAACACATTTGATAAATAATATTTATGAATCTCTGGGGGGAGATCTTAGATGCATTATGCCACCAAAATAGACTCTACTTTTATTGATCCTTATAAGTAATTTTTGAAAACTTTTTAAAGAAATAACCAGTACTCCAGAACATCAATTAGTCTTTTTGCCTTTTGTTATGTTTTTTTTTTACATTGCAATACTTATTTGCATTTATAAGACAATTAAATCATCCTGAAAAAGCTATTTATTAGCATAGAAAAGGTTCTAAGTTCCCTACAGTCTCAATAAGTAATGAATTTTTACAAAAATTTGCACAATGCAATGATGCAAAAACTAAGTTGGTAAACATGCTGTTCTGTAGACTTTGTCCAGTTTTTGCATACTTTTCTTCCCAAGGATTTTGCACTGAAAATGGGCACTGAAACCATGGAAAAATGTGCACAGATTTTGCAGAAGATTTCACCCTAAAAGACCCTTTTGTATCCCATTTGGAAGTTCCGTTCTCCCATATGTATTTTTTTAATTAAAAGGATAGGATCTTGACACAATTTGTAAAAATATTACCTAATAATTTCTAAAGACATGTGGGAGAGCAGATTTCATGAATGTAATATGCAAGGGACCTTACAATAAGTGCTGTAACCCCATGGATACAAAATACATGAATGTTCAAAAACTGTATCATATACGGCCTGATTTAGGTGCAAGAATGTCACATTTTAGGTTCTTTAAGGCCGTGTTCACACGGCTTATTCCCGACGGATTTGTGAGCCGGATTACGCTCACAAATCGGCGTGATAAGGGCGGATAGGGGGCGGGCGTAGCGCGGCGTGGACCGCTCCCCGGCCCATGAAATGCATTGTTACGGGGTCGCCCGTAAATAATGTCATGTACTTTTCCCCCGCGGCGGATTCGCCGACGGGGAGACGACGGAATCCACTTTCTTATGAGGCAGTGGATACGTAATTACCGACGATTGGCGCGACTGCGGCAAATCCAGCGCGAGTACGCGCATCGCGGACAAATAAGCCGTGTGAACGAGGCCTAATAGTGTTCAAGGATAATCAGTTCAATAGTACCAGAATGAAAATGGGCCTAACCATTACTTTGCTGTCTTATAAGGCATAAGCTAAATGCTACATGATAGGGTTTGGTTTCAGCAACTTGTTAGTAATATCATATCTGCCCAGTGTTCCTCTTTTGAAGGGATATTCCCTATTTTTGACCCAAATCCCCCTGTTCCCCTTTGCTACTTAAATGTCCATGTTTTGGACTAGATAAATAAATTTGCATTAATAAGCTTACTATATTGTCCCAAAAAGCATCTCTCTAGTTCCGAACTGCATATTAGGCTACAATTTATATATTATGTAATAGTTATTTCAACTTGGAGTATAAAAATGTCTATATTCAAAATATTTTGTGCAAATCTGTAAATGAAAACTATAAAAACGTATAGATTTGCATGGAAAAAAAATATTCCACGTAATGAACTATAGGTGTCCCTCTTTGACCATGCAAAAAGTTGAGATTTATGGGTAACCAGTGTTATTCAGTTCTCAGGAAAAATATAATTGAAATGTTGTTGTTTTGTTAGTAACAAACAGGTATAAGTTCATACCTCATCCAGTGCGGATAATAGCTCTGTGTGGTCTCTAGGAAACATGTTGGATTTTTCTAGGCGCTGTATGAGGTCATGTTTCCGGCATGGCTTCAAGGCTAGAAGATGAATAAGCCACTCCTGAAGTGGTCTTCGCTCTCCACTCACTCGGTTGCATTTCTTGGCTGCTGGTGTTAAGAATACTGGAGGACGATTACAGGGTGAGGAGCTCTCTGTACCATACTCCATGCTATTCTTACTGGAGATCTTGACACATTTACCTAGAAAGATAGCACGTCATGAGTAATATGCTAAATATACTGTACATCTTAGAAAATCAATAGCTGCACAATATTACATTTACATCAATATATCTGCTTAAAAGTTCTGTGACCAGATATGCCTTTGGGAAGGTTTATAAAGCTTCTGGGATTTTCCGATGTGGGATATTTTTTCTGGTCCATCACTCACGCTGCCACCTAGAGTCTTCTGTATTAAATATACGACAAAGCTAAATATTAACCAAGATGTCTTCTACTCAGAATGTGAATACTCTATCACATATCTTACTGATAATTTTTGTTGTAAATACGCCCTGGCTCAGTCCCCCATGCTTAGAAATTTTAGAAAATCATGTTAGACGTTATTTGGCAGCACTAATAATTATGGTACTTGACTAAATATATTGCACCACCTGCTCCACTGGTGTATAAAAGAGTACCTACCTTGCTTGATTTCACATGTTGTTCTTATGCTCAGCAAATACTCTCACCTTTCTTACTTTCACCTGCTTATACATGTTCCAACTCAACCAAGCAATTGCTTTCCCTGATCCATTTCAAATCTGTTCTATTCTGTCTTCTTGAGAGCTATTCAGACCAGCCAAACCTGTTCCTCATGGCCAACTACCTCCTCTTATTTCTACTGCTGTTCTGTAGTGACAAGAGACTAAACACACGTATCATCTACAGATACTGTACACACTTATTGAAGGATGAGTGCAAAGAAAAGCTTCCAGGTTGTTTCTATCTGTCTGTATATCCATCCATCTATCTATTTGTCTGTCTATCTATCTATCCATCCATCCATCTATTTGTCTGTATATCTATCTATCCATCCATCTATTTGTCTGTATATCTATCTATCCATACATATATTTGTCTGTATATCTATCTATTCATACATATATTTGTCTGTCTATCCATCTATCTGTCTGTCTATGCATCTATTTGTTTATCGATCTCACATCTATGTCTGTCTATTTATTTATCCATACGTCTATTTCTCTTTATATCTACGTATATCTATTTGTATCTCTTTCTGTCTCTCTTTCTGTCTGTCCAGCCTTTCAGCATTAAGGTTACTGGCTTGATGTTGCTTTAGCGCAAATAGTGAATAAATTATTTGTGGTACATTTTCTGAGTAAATATCTGTTCTAGTGTTGAAGTAAAGGTAACAATATTGATCATTTTAAGATATTTTTCCAGAGATAATTTAACTTCAAAGGCAGAAATGGTTGCTTTCATTGCTATTCAATTCATACATATCAGGTTGCTAGGCTATTCATGCAGGAAAAGAATATCGATAAAGACAAACACGCTAATTGGGCCCTGAAAAGAGTAATTAGTGAGCAAGTGGAGGTGGGAGTAGACTGATCTAGCTAGAGGCTTGTTAGCTAAATCTCAGAAAGCAGGTGCACTAAGCTAAACCCCCAATGTCGCTCAGGTGTAACGCCCCTCTGAGGATGACAAGATACACAGAGAGTCTTAACCCTAACTTACACCTTGTGCTATCTAAAGACTGGGAATCCTGTCTGCTGATGAAGATTTATCATACAAACAAAATCCAGCATTTGAGTGGAGGCACAGTTTTGACATAGAAAACTAAACTCAACAGAAACCCCCACAAACACAAGAACTCGCAATTGGAGGTAGAAATCTATAGCCATTAGTTTTTTTTTACTGTAACACAGTACAATAAATTATATTGCTATACATTTTTAAAGATGTTTCCCTTTCCTGTTCCAAAAGTTTTTCTTTTTTTAATGCTAGGTACTAAGGCAATGCGTAGAACACATTATAACAAATATATACACATACGTACATAAATACACATTTTTTAAAGTATGTTTTTAAGATTTAGGAACTCTTCAAGGCTTTTCAAGTCCACGTAAAATGAAGTCTTTTTATTGAAAGTATGTTTGGACCTCACTCTTTGCCCTCAAATAAAAAAAGTGTTAATTTGTTGACAGTTTTTATTAGATGTGTCACATTCACAAAAGGGCACATAAGAATAAGGAAATCCATGGGTGTGTCTGTATTAAAATTAAAAAAAATAAAAATAGGATACGGGGGCTTAAAAAAAAAAAAAACAACTATTGATGATCTCACTTTTGTGAGAACCTTGTATTATTACAATAACTTATTATCTTTCTTGTGCATAACTTGCGTTTGCAAATCCCATTTCTCATAGATTGGACTCAATTTACATTATTTGTCTACGCAATCTGTAATGTACTGCCAACAGATTTGGCCTTTTCCTGGATCTCCTCATATCTCACTGATCGGACATTCAGCGTCTCTCATTCTCGCACCACCTCCTCCTCTCGCCTTCTCTCTGTTGGTGTCCCCAGGGTTCAGTCCTGGGCCCACTACTCTTCTCTCTTTACACTCTTGGTCTGGGTCAGCTCATATCATCACACAGCTTTCAGTACCACTTGAATGCTGATAACACCCAACTTTCTATCTCCGGGCAAGATATTAACTCTCTGCCTTACAGGATTCCAAAGTGTCTATTAACCATATCCTCCTCCTTCTCCTCCAGCCTCATAAAACTTAATGTGGAGAAAACGGAATTCATTATCTTTCCACCAGCCCACTCCATCCCTCCACCTGATCTCTCTATCACAGTCAATGGCTCTACACTCTCACCTGTCCCGTAAGTCCGCTGCTTTGGGATAACCTTCGACTCCCCTCTGTCTTTCAAACCACACATTCAAACCCTTACCTCTGCCTGCCGTCTCCACCTGAAAAATATTTTCTGAATACGCTCATTCTTTGACTTCGACACTACAAAAATGCTAGTCCATGCCCTTGTCATCTCCCTCCTCTCCCCCTTCAAACACCTTCATCTGGCTCCCATATAGCACTCTTGCTCCCCTTCAAACCATCTTCAAACCATCTTCAAACCATCTTCAAACCATCTTCAACTCTGCTGCCCATCTTAGACACCTCTCTCCTCGCTACTCCTCTGCCTCTTCCCTCTACCAATCCCTGCACTGGCTACCCATTGTCCGGCAAATTCATTTCAAGTTACTAACCATGACCTACAAAGCTCTCCATAACCTCTCCCCTCCATACATCTCTGCCTTAATCTCCAGATATCTCCCCTCACGCAATCTCCGCTCCTCAGAGAACCTTCTTCTCTGCTCTCCTCTTGTCACCTCCTCACACAATCATCTCCAAGACTTCTCCCGTGTTTCCCCTATACTCTGGAATTCACTGCCCCAACACATGAGACTCTCAACCACTTTCACCAGCTTCAAAAGCAACCTGAAAACCCATATTTCAAGACTGCCTATAACCTACAATAACCCCGCTATCACTACACCCCACAAACATGTCTGCCCCTCACTTTCTATCTCTTCCCTCTTTCCTTGTATATTGTAAGCCCTTGCGGGCAGGGTCCTCTCTGCCTCTGTCCCAGTTGTAAGTCATTCATTGTCATCATTGTGTCACAGGTGCCCCTGCGATCCTCATCCCGGGTCGTAGGTACACCCGTGCCCCTCTGGCGAGCGGCACCGCGAACCGCACACCGGGCAACAGGCACGTTCGCTCAGCCTGCCAGGTCCCTGTGTACTTACCCGGCCGCGCTCCTGTGTCCCAGCGCACGCGTTCCCGCCTCTTGGGCGCGCCAGCTCTGTTAAATTTAAAGGGCCAGCGCTCCGGTAATTGGGTATTGCCGGTCGCTGCCCCTATTTAGGTCTGCCCCTTCCTGACATGGTTGCCGGATCTTTAGTGCCAATTGCCTATTGAGAAAGTGTTCCTTGAGTCTTCCGTTATACTGTGTACCATAGCATTTGCCTACGTCACTCGACCACAAACCTTTGCTGCCTGTCCTGACTATACCGCCTGTCCCGACTACGTCTACGCCTCACGATTCTGTACCACGCTCACCCTTGGCTGCCATCGCAAGCAAGTCACGTCAGTGGAAGCGACCTGGAAAACCGGGACCTACTTAGATTCCGCTCCCTGGCGTGGCTTACGCCATCGCTTGCGGTGGTCTAGCGGATCCACTACTACCACCCGTGACAGTAAGATTCGGCCATGGATCCCACCAAGGTGCCTCTGCCTAGTGTCACTGACCTAAACATCGTGGCGCAGCAATCCCAGGAGATCACTCAGCAGGCCCAGCAACTCAGCCACCTCTCCGCCATGATGCAGCAGTGCCTATCAAGGCTGACGCCCTCTCCCGTGCCTCTGAAGTGATTGGGGACGAACCCGCTCCAGGGCACATTATCCCTCCAGAACGGCTTATCTCTGCGGCGCCCTTAGACCGGCAACGAATTCCTCCTGGCAAGACATACGTTCGTCCGGCTCTACGGAAGAGGATATTGTCGTGGGGGTCACTGCTCTCATGTGGCGGGGTACCCAGGGGTGCAGAGGTCTTGCTCAGTCATCTCTCAGTTTTATTGGTGGCCCGGTCTGACCCAAGATGTCCGTGAATTTGTGGAATCTTGCGCCGCCTGTGCCCGTAACAAGTTGCCTCGTCTCAAGCCGGCAGGTCTCCTTCAGCCATTACCGATTCCCAGCTGTCCTTGGACCCATGTGGCTATGGACTTTATCACCGATCTCCCTTATACCGCTAGTAATAACGTTAACTGGGTGGAAATGGATCGGAACTCCAAAATGTCTCACTATATCACTCTGCCAGGCCTACCTTCTGCTCCTCATCTCGCCAGTCAGTTTTTCCAACACATTTTCCGGCTACATGGGCTCCCCCAGTACATTGTTTCGGATCGGGGGTCCAATTTGTTTTGAGGTTCTGGCGCTCCCTATATGCCCAACTCCAAGTGAAACTGGACTTCTCTTTAGCCTACCACCCTCAGTCTAATGGGCAAGTGGAGAGGGTTAATCAGACTCTGGGCTGCTACCTGCGCCATTTTGTTTCTGCACGTCAGGACGGTTGGTCTGATTTGTTACCCTGGGTCGAGTTGTCCTACAACTCGTTAGACTCGGTATCTGCCGGTGCCGCTCCCTTCTTCATTGTCTACAGACGACACCCACACCCACTCCTCCCTCTCTCGGTGTCCTTCGAGATCCCAGCCGTGGACGGGTTGGTACAGGACCTAACGGCCATCTGGAAACAGACACGCCAATCTCTACTCCGGGCTTCCGCTTGTACTAAGCTTCAAGCCGACAGGAGACGAAGACATTCGCCAATTTTCTCTCCAGGTGACAAAGTGTGGTTGTCGGGTAGGTATATCCGTCTCATGGTCCCCAGCTATAAGCTTGGTCCTCGTTTCTTGGGACCGTTCGATGTGCTGAAGCGCCTAAACCCAGTGGCATATAAGCTCTGCCTTCCTCCCACTATGCGGGTCCCGAACTCCTTCCATGTCTCTCTTCTGAAACCGGTCATCTTGATTTGCTTCTCCCGGGAGGTTGGTCCCACTGCTCCTGTGGCCGACGCCGCCAACGTCTTTACTGTAAAGGAGATTCTGGATATGAAGACGGTCAGAGGGAAGCGTTTTTTCCTCATTGACTGGAAGGGGTTCGGGCCTGAAGAGAGGTCCTGGGAACCAGAAGACAATATTCTGAATCGTGATATTATTCGGAGATTCCTTCAGGCCAGAAAGATGGGGAGGCCAAAGGGGGGGTACTGTCACATGTGCCCCTGTGACCCTCATCCTGAGTCGCACGCGCCCCCGTGCCCCTCTGGCGAGAGGCGCCGCTACCCGCACACTGGGCAGCCGGCACGCTCGCTCAGCCTGCCAGATCCCTGTGTACTTAGCCGGCCGCGCTCCTGCCGAAGCTCCTGTGTCCCGGAGCGCGCCTCCCCTCCTACTAGGGCGTGCACGCGCCGCCTCTGTTAAATTTAAAGGGCCAGAGCACCGGTAATTGGGTATTGCCGGTCGCTGCCCCTATTTAGGCCTGCCCCTTCCTGACATGGTTGCCGGATCTTTAGTACCAATTGCCTATTGAGAAAACTTTCCTCGAGTCTTCCGTTATACTGTGTACCGTACCATTTGCCTACGTCCCTCGACCACGTACCTTTGCCGCCTGTCCCCGACTACGTCTACACCTCACGCTTCTGTACCACACTCACCCATGGCTGCAATCGCAAGCAAGTCATGCCGCTTTGCGGCGGGCTCTGGTGAAAACCGGGACCTACTTAGATTCCGCTCCCTGGCATGGCTTATGCCATCGCTTGCGGAGGTCCAGCGGATCCACTGTTACCGCCCGTGATACATTGTACTTGTTTTACATATGTTATGAATGTAACCCCCTTGAATATACAGCGTCCTGGAATTAATGGCGCTGTAAAATAAATAATAATAATGTCCAAGGAATTATTGTCAATATTGCTGTACTGTCTTATTTCTTGAATAAAACTCTTTTTGAATGAGGATAAAAAAAAAACATATTTACCTTTGCACTCACTGTCGTTCCAGTGCTGATGCAGAGGGTTGTGTCCTCTACTCTCTGGTTACTTTCGCTTCGTCAGTTGGTGTGATCCTTGCAGCCAATCAGTGGTTTCAGCAGTTATGTTCCATCCACTTGACATCACTTAGGACGTGAATGGTCCATGAGAAGTAATGTCAAGGGAATAGCACGTGACCACCGAAGCCACTGATTGACCACAGTGTTCAATGGCGTCTGAAGAAGTAAACAGAGACTAGTGGACAGTACTGGCTGCTTCAGCATTAATGCAAAGACGAGGATGTATTTTGTTTCTTCAAGCTTCTGTATCTTTTTTATATTTGCTTCATGTTAACTTGAACTACCCCTTTAAAAATAAAGTGCCAAGCTGTGATAAATGTTTCAGTGTTTCTCTCTAAGTTTAAATGGGTTTTATCGTTACAAAGATCATGTCTCAGATTATAGTGACAGTAAAAATAAGCACTTTTGTAATTGTGTTGCATTACCTCAGTCACTTGGTTTAGCAGATATGAGCTTTTCTTTAAATCTGTGTTCTATTTCTGCTGTTGCTGGTCGGACACACACTCTGGACATTTCCTTCCCCCCCTAGACACGCCCCATTCACTGTGATTGGCTGGCTGACATTTAATTCAGCCTGTTGGGATACGCCCCTAGACAGGAAACACCCCGGCCACGCCCCCTGTGCTGTGATTGGCTGCCTGCACACTCTGTGTTTACTCCCCTCTGAGCTGTTAAAATCGATAGTGAAACCAAGGGCTGCTGGCTCTATGTACATCTCCCAGCTCTATGGTGAATGATCTGGGCAATTACTGGCTGTTTAAAGGGCTTTTGCCAAGAGGTTGTTTCACCTCCTCACAGGTCCACTCCTTAAGCTGCTACTTTGAAAAGAGGGCGTTCTGTCCCTCAGATCTAATGCAAGCCCCACCTCCTTTTAACGTCATCATCTGTAGTGTATAACATAAAGATTCAACACAGTGTTTGTACAAGCTGTATGTGTAGTATAGTGCTTAGCTGATCAGCTCTGCAAGAGAGAGGTTAGGAGTTCAACCCCCATTAGTAGTTTTTTTTTTCTTTTATAAATTGTACGCATATGTAAAGATATGAAAATATATGTGTAGACATCTATAATTTTATTTATATACACACAGAAAGCTCCCCTATATAGTGTCCCATCCTTGCAGTATTCACACCAAGCACTTCCAACATATGTGATACAATGCATATACTCTGGGGGATGAGACATGATATAGGGGAGCTATGTATGTGTATATATATCATTATAGAGATTGACATATATATTTTAGGTCTCTACATAAGTGTAGACTTTAGTAGGGGGAAAAAAAAAACTCTGTGAGGGACTAGAACTCCAAACCCTTTCATTGTAAGAGCAAAGCTCTACCGCTACACTACCAGCCCAAGTTAGTTACAGGTTGAGTAGGGTCTTCTCTCGAAGCTGATTGCTTCTCCCCCCGTTGTTTTCTCTCACATGTCACTGACAGCAAGCAGAGATCTTTACTTGAAGCTGACATTTGTTCTTGTAGTTGAGTAAAGATCTCTGCCTGTTGTCAGTACAATTTGGGTGAACACCACTAGAACAGAAGTAAAAGCTGCTGGCTTTCAGTGTAATTTGTGTGTAAACTAAGAGATATAACAGGTGCTTGCTGTCAGTGAACGTTGAGTGATAGAGTTGACATCTTTATTTGAGTGATTGCTGCTTTTTTTTACACTTTTTTAATGACATGCATTTAGGAAAGTGCCTAACTTATGATTTCTAAGCATCCCACGTCGACATTACATGGTGGCAAAACCCCTTTAAGTCAAAGATCTCCTCATATAACACAGTATTATAGAGTCTCCTGCCTGTTAACAGGGGAAGGGCAGTGTGAATTGCTCCATATAAAACAGTAACACAGACTGCAGCCTGGTAACAAAGGGGAAGTGGGGAGGGCAGTGTACACTCCTCACATGTGTTTCATCATTTCAGGCTGTGTGTATAGCTGCATATAGCACAGCAGGGAGCTTGTGGAGCCTGAAGACTGCAGACATAAGAAGCTACAGAGCTGTTATATCCAGACAACCTTCTGCATCCCCTGCTTCATACAAAATGATGATGTCACAGTTCTTCAGTGAGGGGAGACGCCTCCTGGGAAGGGAGACATGCCTCCTGGGAGGAGAGACACGCCTCCTGGGAGGATAGACACGCCTCCTGGGAGGAGAGACACGCCTCCTGGGAGGAGAGACTCGCCCCTGGATTTCAAACTCAATCTCAGAGAATTAGCTGAAGAGCACGAACAGTTCAAATGATAAAACTCGTTTAAGTTATTATGACAAAGTTCTAGTTAAGGGTGATTTTGCCACAAGACTGCATACCACATTTGTTGCAGACATTTCTATAGCTGAAAACCTATTCTGTATATCTAAATGAGGTTGTTTCTGCAGCATACAAAATGATTTCTGCAAACCCTATTGATACATAGAGATTTCCACAACCAATTTAAGCTTGATGTACAAATGGAAGCTGGGACTAACATAGTATGGCAAATAATCAGTGATACATAGTAGGATTATCCTGCACAACACATATAGGTAGCCTATACTTAGCTACCTCTTGCTTATCTTTTAAGTGTAGCATTATAACTACTCAGTCAAAGCTACAGGTAGGACATTTTCTTTTCATTGACCAACAGTTTGCTCATCTTTAAAGCCATTCACTTCAAAATAAAATAATACTGCCTGTGTTTGGTCTTCTAAGTCCACAGAGGCCTTGATATATGGGTGAGAGGCTATAAATTAGATTTTTTAATAACGAGATGTGGGAGGCATGCGTCACTCAGCCTTCATTACATGCATCCATCACTTGCTAAAAAGCCTCTATCTAAGCTCCTAGAACAGCGTTCTAGGAAATCCTTCATATCAGCAGTTAAATCCTACGTGTGTCTATATACATCACAGATTGTACTTAATCCACTAAAGCTAACCGTATGAATCTTTAGCTTAACTGAATGGCAGCAAAACCTTCATACAAGGTGAAGGCTGTGCTAATATTGGCACCCAAACTATACGGAAAACATATGTCTTGATTTCCCACTCATAAATGAATCATCAGTTGAAGACATGAATGCAGTGATCAGTAAACAGACCATAGACCATATGGACTACAATTCCCCTTCCCCTTTAGCAAACACCATTTTATCACAGCATATCTGCCCCATAAGAGTATATCCACATGAGATGAAAAAGCTGTGAATTTTACCTGTGAATTTGCACAGTGGATTGCAGTGCTGGCAAAGTGGATGCAATTTTACAAATCTCATCCATTTACTACAGAATATGCATGTTAATTACTGTTCAGATTTTTATTCACAGTAATGTTATACTTGGAATTGTCTATAAGTGTTATCAGAATTGTTTTACAGGAATAGAGCAACTTAATAGTGGTTTAGGTATGCTTTACCTTCAAAAAAGTTGATAAAAATGTAAGTTTGAAAAAAAAAAAAAAAAAACTCCCTAGAACAGTGACACAGATTTGCCAATGCTGTCTATTACAAACTTAGGGCCACATGTATGAAACGGTTTTGGTCTAAAACTCACTTTTTTCTCCATAGTGTTGATAAATCTGGTACATGCTTAGAATGTCTAGTCCACGTTTACACCTTCTATCAGTTGTCTCACTTTAAGCCACCAAGACTTGGTTCACATCTGCATCAGAGGTTCTGTTTGGAACCTCTGTTGCAGAGGTCAAAATGGACACCAAGGGCAACATGTATGATCTTTGGCGCCCAGATGCCAATTTTACTGTGCATAATAATAGTGTAGAATGCGCTTGAATCTATGAACCCAGTCGACTGCGGGTCATAAATCAGACGCATTCTAGCACAAAACCAACACTTCTTTTAAAGTGGTTTACCTGTTCCAGCAGTAACGCTCCTAGATTTGCTGTACTGAAGCTACAAATCTGAAGCTTCGTACAGTTCTAGTGCGACACGTCTCCAGCACGCCCCCCGAAATCAGGCGCATTACAAAGTGCCGTGAGCGCTCTGCAATGCGCCTGATATTGGAGGGTAGCAAATTAAAAATATTGCGAACGCGGCTGCGCTAGATGTCGGGCTGAAAATATGCCAGACTTCTGGCACAGCACCGTTCATACATGTCTCCCCAAGGATTCCATTTCACAAAAGAAACCCAAATAGTGATTGCTGAGCTATTTTTTTCCGCCATTCCCAACGGAACATGCAACAGAGCTTCCTAATGAAACCTCTGACATATGTAAACCAGGCCTAATTGTGGCAAAGTTTTGGTGCATGCCATGCTAAATCATGGCCCTCTCCGAGAAATCACACCCTTTGACCAAGGCCACGCCCCTTTGTTAGATGCATATGCACCAGTAATTTTGGTGCCAATTGTGGCAGAATTTTGATGCAATTACCATCATAATTGTGCCTCAAGAAGTACAGATATAGAGATTTTCAAGCAAAGTCACTTGGGAAATACCTGCAAGTAATTTTTTTTATGTGCATAGCCTATATCTAACAGGCTATTCACAGGGCTTGTGTGCTAAAAAGGATTATAAAATAGCAAACCAATTTAATTGTGATTAAGACAGAGTAATGATATCATGGATAATTTCTTCAGCTTCACAAAAATTAATTGGCAAATTCAAATTTAGAAGTTGTAAAATCTACATGAATGAGTTTCCTATATCACTTAATAGTATTTATTTAGGAGTAGATCTAAAGGGTTCATTGAAATGACAGTTATTTATATTTGCAAAACTAAGCTATGCGATGCAGCATTGTTCTGGAAAAGGAAAGATTAAAAGGAAGTATCAATACAAGGAAGGATTAAACGTTACCCTTGGGATTGTAGATAGACTAAACACATATCTCCTTAGTTGACCCCATTGACCAACCATACATCCAGAACAACCAGCTTATTAGTAGGAGAGTCAAACTCATAGCAAGTGTGTTTGCAGAGGGTGCAGATTAGTATGAAGTAAATTTTGTCTTTAGTTCATAAATTTACATCATGAAAACATTAAAGGAGTTGTCTGGTTTAGAAAATTCATTTTTATATCCCATATCAGAGAAATCCATTTAAGATCCTTATCTTTTTGTTAGAATGAAGAGCAATTACAAAGGGTGTCTTTTTGTCTGGATGACCTGGCCTGCATTACACAGACAACAAATTGATATGAATGGACACCATGTAAAGTTTAATTTCCCTTGTGATGTAGTTGCAGTGAAACTGACCAGTAAAGTCCAACTAACACCGTATTTAGGCCATACATTGCAATTATCCATGGGGATACATTGAACATATACTGTGACCATTCTATAAAACTAATGTAGCCTCTTTTGGACTATGGTTGCTATATTTTACATTAGTATATACTTTACATGCTGGACCTTCCTTTTTTGTTTGACACCTAAAACATACCAGAAGAAGCTACATTTGCTCTACAGACTCCCATGGCTTTGTTCCAGTATAGATCAGGATACTTTTTTCAAGGTATCCCAAGAATGGACCAAACGCAGGGTTAATTCAACCTTACTGCCAAGTATAACCATAGATTACAGCAAAATGCTTCTGGACACTTCTAAAGCAGCTATTTAGGCATTATCCAAAACAGAAAAACCCCTCAAGTCACCAAAAGACGTTTTCTTAGCTCCTGAGTTTGTGATAAACCTGTTATGTTCCAGGCCCAGGAAAAAGATGAAGCCAGTTAAATATATTTAAAGGTCACCTCCTGTCGTCTGTCCCATACAGTTTTAGCGCTAGGTGCAATCTGTCTGGTCAGCTCCGCCAACTGTACTATGGGAGCTAATTAAAAAAGGTCACCAACAATAGCTAGGTACTGAAGTTATGACAAGCCTTATGAGTAACAGGCTTGCAGCGTCGGCATTGACATTTGTGATCTCCCATCTTGAAATAAATAAAATATTCTTCCATAAAACAACAAGAAACACAATTTACTTGCTGTAAACATTCACGTTACTACTAATGAAATTAAAGTAGAATTTTTTTGTAGACCCACTGCATGGATTACCACCTATACATACTTCGATGAGATGCTCCGGGCTTGATCTCAATGGCAGTCCTGCTCCATGTTTCCTTCTCTACTTGAGACACACGGTCACGAGTTAACTGGTAGGATTCATCAGTAGCACATACAGTGATCTTATCCTGTATAGTGCCAATGCAAGTCAGCTGTTTCTCTCCATTCCTAGAGCAGACATTGAAGAACTATTAAGCATATAAAATATATATAATATTAAACTAAGTAGACCTCCATGAGCCTAGAATGCAAGAAGAACAAAAAAAATAGCAAGAACCTTGATGTATCATCTTAAAAACAGTACAAAGTGCTGTACAGTACTAATATACAATTACACACATATCATGGGTCACTGCCCTTTGAACAATCCTCTAAAATTCTGCAGCAATATTAGTACCATCCTATTGTTTTGGCAGAGGGCTAGGGTTACATTGTTGGACTGCTAATGAAAATGCATACTGAATTGCTATCAAATATAGGACAAACGTAAACAATTCTGCCATTATTCAGGAACATCAAAGGTTACTAACATCACCAAAGTGACAGTGCCACGTTGACTGCAGAGTTGTAACGTGTAGTTCCTGGGCCCCAATGAAGAACCTGCAACAGGGCTCACACCTATCATGTGCCACTAATAATATTGATCTAACCATAGAAGAAAAAGACACAATATGCAAAATGGTGCACACCCTTACATAGCAAACATAACTGATTTATTGAACAAAAAAGACTGGATGCATAGTTAAAAACAATAAGACAAAAATAGACTACATTAATACCTTTCCCTATGTATGAATATTTAAAGTATACACCCCTGAGTATGTACAAAATTCAAAAGTGTAGAACGAAAACATAGGAAGTAAATATTAAGACAAATATACAACCACATGTCCATACATACTTGTGCAAAAAAATGGGGAGACATGAATATTCTCATAATAATCAATATCTAAAAAGCATAAAGGCTTGTATGCAGTGGGAACATGTCATTAGAAAATAACCTATTATTAACTTATGTTTTATGTTAAACACACCTTTTAAAGGGGTTGTCCCACTACAAGGATTGCTTTTTATGTTAAAGATCTTGCAAAAACAAGTCACTTTGCAATATGTGTCCATTACCAGTGTCCTACCTATTCTGAGATATTCTCTCTTGTATGGGCTGCATCAGCTCCACAGGTCGCTATAGCTACAGACCTGCTTGATCTCTCCTGATAGGCTGCTAGCACTGGTTGCTATAGCTACAGTCCTGGCTTCTACTGCAGCCTAGTGAAAGCCAGTAAACACGTCCCTGAATTCAAAATGAAACCAAGAAAACAGGACTGAGGTGAGATGAATCAATGTAGTGAGACAACCCCTTTTAAGTTTTTTTTTTTCTATTTTCCATATCACTATAATATTTTCTAAAAACCCTGAAATCCTGCATTTTCCACTTTGGCCACTATGCCTAACACTTCATGTTCTGTAAAGAAAACATTTCAGCAGTCTCCTCATTATCAGTACAGACAGGATTACACTGCAAGGTGACACCAATGTGTATCAATAATTCAGGATCCACCATTCACAATAGGAAATAGGAGATAGTCCCAGCTCCCCCTCAATGCACAGTGACCTCTTCCCATGTCAGAGAGCATGCCTAGAAAACTCTCCTATAGAAGTGAATGGGTCAGCTCCTGTTCACAGGCTCCTATGTCCATGACCAACATAATTGTGTATCTAAACATGACAGATGGGTCTGTTATTTCACACTGTTTGTTTATTCTGGTGGTGTCCTTGAGTTTATCTTGTGTTTTTATGTATAATACTGATATCTTCTTAGGTCGAAGAGAGGCCTTTGTTCCCCTCAGGCACCATAGCCCTTATGTGACTGCTACCCCTTATTGCTATGCCCCCAAGCTGTATACTGTACATCTTCCACGCGTCCTGCTAGAATAGCATTGATTTGTTCAAAGTTCCTGTAAAAATACCATAGATACAGTATAACAAAGGCAGACAGAACTGCTGTCTAAGCAATGTGCTACTGCTATAGATTACATAACTGGCATAAAGGGCTCAGTTGTTATACTTAAGATTGCTTAAAAGGAGAGGAACTATGTGAATGTTTTCTTCTTGTTTTTCATTTTTACCATAAGGCTGAGCAGATATTATATTTAGTACACGGACAATGAAAATTCTATTTTTTAGAACTCTATTCACAACAATTTATATTACTCAAGGACAGCACGTAGGCCTCTAGGCTTTTTAAATCAGTGTAGTGGTACCTTGATGAAAACTGCCAATATCTTGGTTAATTTTTCTGCCAATCCCATGGCTAGGGCTACGTGAAGGCTTTTTGTAGCACTACTGATCAATTTTAACAATTTAGGTACAGCTGCAGTATAAAGGAATACAGTTGCATGTAATCCTGCGGGCTGCAGCTGTTATTTACGTTAAAATAAAATAGTAGTGTTACAAAAAGTGTCCATGTAGTTTAGCACTAAGGCTATGTCCCTGCTACGCACAAAAACCTCCATTTTTCAGCGTTTTTCGTTTTATAAAAATGCTGAAAAAACAACTGAAAAGAGGTCCCATAGACTTGTATAGTAAAAACGTTCTGTAGTCTCCACAGAACGTCTTTTTTTCTGCTCGCTTTATTTGCTGAAACATGTTGCAAAAAACAACTGAGCAGGGCAGAAGATTTACAATTGAAGTCTATGTAACGAGCCAGGGTTTTTTGATGCGTTTTTTGCGCTTTTTTTTGCAGAAATACAAAGCAAATCTAATGATGTGCAATTCTCCCAAAAAAAGCGCCCAAAAAAAATCGACTAAAATACGCGCCAAAAAACAGACGTTTTTTCAGCTGCTTTTGACAGGCAGTGGACAAAAACATTTTTAGGATTTGGTTTTCAGGTTGTTTTTTGTCCACTACCATGTAGACATAGCCTAAGTGCGTTTTTGGTGCATTTTTTTAATGCGTTTTTTGTGCAGGAAGGCACAGCAATTAATGCTGTACATTGGTGTACAAAAATTGCGGTAAAACCGACCGGCATTTGTCCCTTGCCGTGGGGACGCAGCCTAACAGTGTGCATGTTCAGCTGCTGCTTTTATTCAAGCCCTTGGCAGTGATGGAGGACTGGGACTCAGGGTCCCCATTATTGCAATCAATGGAGGTCTCAGTGGTGAAACCTCCAGGGATCACACATTTACACTGATAAGCAATAGGGTAACAATGTTTTGAACGTGTGACTTTCAGGCTCCATATCTCACCATCCACTACAGCTTTGAATGTGAGGCTACAATCATTTTATAGACAATCATCTTATGCAAAAATTTGACTAGCAACTATTCAGCATGTGTTTATGCAGATTCTTGTCATGTAAGTGCATTGTTACTGTTTTGCTCCTAAAAATCTAAATTTTAATTTTTATTATTGTGTTAGTACTATGTAAATCTACCTTTGCCTGGATTCTTTTGGGCATGCTCTAGATTAAATACCAAAATCTGATGCCAGGTTTCTTCTACACATTTCCAGTGTTGGTGCACACTGGTCGCACTTAGGTACAAATACATTTTTTTTTATCTCTACCCACAAGTGTTCAATTGGGCTGAGGTCTGGGGACTGTGGAGACCAATGCAGCAACTCTACCTCATTGTCATTGAACTATTCCTTCTCCAACCTTGATATATGCTTCAGGTCATTGTCCTGCTGGAACACTAGGTCGTCCTTTTCCTACCCATAGTACTCAAGTGTATGAAGTACCTCATCTTGTAGGATATTCACATGTAGCTCAGCATTGAGACCACCATCGATCCTAGTCAAGTATCCAACACCTGTGGTAGTGAAACAACTTCATATCATCCTCCATCGAACTTGACAGTTCCTTTAATTTCTTGATCCATTAGCTTACTTTTCCCTTGATTCTTCGAGACCCATTTGCACCCATCATAGTCCAGTCTATTGACTTTCGTCGCATTGCTCCAAATCACCCGTTTCCAATCTTCTACTGTCTACTTTTCATACGTTTTGGAAAACTAGCGCTGACCCTTCTTATGATGATATTGAAGCCGAGGTTTCTTCACTTGTTTTCAGGCCATAATTCCAGACCTGTGTAATGTGTGTTGCATGGTGCTTGCATGGACGTCCGTGACCTCACTCTTACGAAGCATATGAGCCACCTCCACTGCGTTGTTTGTCTCGCCAGAACTGATAGACTTTGTGATGAGCCGACTTGTTGACTCCAATAGTTTGCCTGGACGTCCACCTCTTAGCTTTTGAATGGATGAACGGAGTTTATTTCGTCTTCTTCCAACTGTCATGTCCTCACATGATGGAGCTTGGCAGAGAGACCGCTATCGAAGAGCAAGATGATGCCGTTTCTCTTTTCTTGGGAAATCTTCTTCATGGCTACTCCTGGATTTGAACCAGTGACCTTTCGCTTGGAAATCAACCTTATAACACACTGAACTATGAAGCCATGTTCACACAGCTTATTTTGGGACGGATTTCGTTCCGTATTTTGCGCCGTACTGCGCGAAATACGGCTGAAATCTGTCCCAGTCATTACGGTAATCCACAGTTCTCAAAGAGAACTATGGATTCCATCTCCTCTCCCCGCTCGCCGTATTTCGCGAGTGGGGAGAAAGTGGCATGTCAATTATTCACGGCGGAATACGCGCCGTGAATAATGAAAGTCTATGGGGCCGGCGTAATTGTGGGCGAAATCCGTCCACGCAATTACGCCGTCAATAAGCCGTGTGAACATAGCCTTAGGGAATGTGAAAACAGGTTGTAATACATGGTATACAAGAAGAAAAAGATTGTCCCACCACCAGGAACAGAACAGTAACAATGCAGTTACATGACAAGAATCTGCAGAACTAAGCATATGCTAAATAGTTGCAAGTTAAATTTATGTATGAGCTAGCCAAGATGATTGTCTCTAAAGTGGTGGAAGTCTGACGTTTAAAGCCAAAGTGGATGGTGAGATATGGAGCCTGAGAGTCAAAAGTTTAAAACATTGTTCCTTTTTTTCTTGTCAAGGACTTGGCAATCTAGTGACTATGTGGGTCTGGCTTCTCAAACCCCTGTGAACAGCTAATATTGGGGGTAGAAATTGCAGCTGGGCATATGTTCTATTATATGGAGCTAAGTCAACTGAATTGGTGCCTGAGTATTAAAGGCAAGTAATTCAGAGTGGGAGTCACTTCTTGATAGCGTCTCTCTGCTCTGGCTAGCAGAGTGGGTTTCTGGTAGGGATGATTATTCTGTATGGCCTCTATAGTCTCTGATAGGACATACAGAAAAGGCTTGTCATGATGGGACAATCCTTAAACTATAGTATTGTTTCTTCAAAAATGTAAGGTTTTTCAAATTAAAAAGACCATAAACAGAAGAGAAAAATAGAGTTTGAAAGAAAAGCATCTCCAACAAAGCATATAAAACATTTTTTACTATAGTGGAAAATGTAGAAAACCTTTGTTCTCACCATGAGGTGCCCTGTCTAATGCACTCGAAACTTGACTGAGGTTTATCTTTAATCTCTCTAGAGAGGTAGAAGGCAAAGACTCGAACTCTGTCATCTGAACCAGAGATAGGAGAAGGAATCTTGATATACTGTTGATTATAAAAAAAAAAAAAAAATCTTGTTAATTTGCAGAAGATTCAAAACACATAATATTTGACCCAAAAAGTATAGGATGCTTACTGCAAAATGGTGGGGTTTTTACCCTATAAGTGTCATTGTGACCTCAGCTGAATCCATAACAACATATGGCGATAGGTCAATAGAAGCTTAAAGGTTAAGTATAAGTTTAGAAAAAAGGGAACTATTTTTGTTTCCAAAATCAGTGCCACATTTGTCCATGAGCCATGTCGGGTATTGCATACTACTCTACTCATCTTACAGCTCAGACTCTCAGGTCTAGAGTGGTGCTGTTTCTTAAACAAAAAGGTGGACTTCATTTTATAATCCCCCACAATCTAAATGGTCAGCTAGAATTTGAGTTATTATAACAGATCAGTGATAGTAAACCTATGAATTATATCGGTCGGAGAATCAAAATTTACCAAAGATTAACAACAACAAACTGCTACAGAATCAGAGGAAAAAGAAAATTGATCAGTAAATTAAACCTGACTTTATGTACTGTTGCTATATATAATACTGTTAGCAAACCCATAAAAACTGTATCATTTTTGTGTTTCTAAAGTGATATCTTGCATTTAAGTATTATTTCAGTTACAAAGCCAGGCTTTCATTTACTCATGACAAAGATTGAATTTACACCCCTGTCCCAGTAAGTGGTAAGTCCCTGTATTATAGTGGAACAAACCCAAACATCAGCCTCTTCCGTTGCTCTATAGTAGTTAATCTACTACTAACATGTTATGGACCTCCATTTTATTATTTGCATTTACTGCTGATGCCAAGGGGAACGCACCTACTGTGTTTCCCCAAAAATAAGACTTAGTACAGTACAATTTTTTTTCAAGCTTAGAAATATAAGGCCTCCCCTGATAATAAGAGCTAGCAGCAGTCATTGCTACAAGAGTACCTATCACCTCCACACAAACGCACAAACATTGATAGTAGATGAAATTATAAGACTTTTCTCAAATACATGTCATTAACAATCCAGAGGATTTACCTCAGTACCACAGGGAGAAGGCTTTTGCATTCACTTTGTAAGTCAGGAGATCCTACGGAAGGCTGTGGAAGCTACCAACTGTGCAGGGGGGGCTAAGGGCATAGCTGCTTGTACAGGGTGATCTGAGTCTCTCACTACATACACTGCAGGCACAGCACACTGATGAGATAGTGTGACAGAGGTTACTTGTTGCTTCACAGTTTTGCTGGTTATGCTGATGTCTGTGATGACAGGACTACAGTATATTAATAAATTATGATTTTTTTTGTTCAACAATAAATGTGAATTCTCGTTCATGGAAAAATAAGACATCCCCTGAAAATAAGACTTATTGCATCCTTAGGAGCAAAGATTAATATAAGACACTGTCTTATTTTTGGGGAAACAGGGTAGGGCTACCAACCAGCATCTTCTCTAGCTAGTTTTCTGGAAATGGTTAGCAGTCTAGTATATCTTGAGTTCCCTTTTTTCCCTCCAATTACTTTTTTTTAATTGTGAAGTGCCGTACAAACGTTTAGTACTTTGAATGCACAAAAAAAAAATGTATCTGATGTTGATGGATTGTAAGGCTTTAATTTTTAATACCTTGTGCTCCTTTAAGAAATTTTCTGAGATTTTAGGAAATTCAGCTGCAGCCTGGGACTGTGGTAAAATAAAAAAAATTAGCCTGTACACACCTCTACAGCCGCCACTGTCCCAGTGCCTTCAGAACTCCGGTGTTCCCCAACGGTCCTCCAAAAGTGACGTCATGTATGTTACTCACTGTCTCTGCTCACATGTGCGGCAACTGACCACTGAGACAAGTGATTAGTTGCCTGGTCATGTGATTAATATTTGCTGGGGAACCAGTTAGGAACACCAGAGCTCTGGCAGCACTGGAACAGCAGCGGGTATAGATGAGAGTACAGGATATTTTTTAATTATACATCAGATCTCAGATAAACTCCTTTAACTCCAGATTATCCAAATAGTTTCATATGTGAATATCTAATCTAGACAGTCATGTGTGACCAGCAGTGCAAGAGGGTCTACTATTAAGCACCACAATGCATTAAATGTACTTCCGAATAGGAATACAAGATCCATTCATAACATCTTGTTGATGGCTTCCATAAGAAAAGCACTTGATAGACCATACTTAAAGCTCAATGGCTGGACTAGACTGTACCCAGTAGGAGGCAACACAGTCCCCTGTGCTACTTGGGAAAGTTAAACAGATGCAGCTAATTGCTGAGCAGTAGCTCACACACCCCACCACTAGGGGAACAATTAGATGATAAAAAACTGTACATTCAATTGATACTTATTCATACCAGCATGCAGAAAATCCACAGTATAATACATGGGGAGATTGCACAAATGCAAAAATACTGATAAAACAACCACTCACATACCCTTTCCTTTTCTATAGGAAAAGGAAAGTTTATAAGTCAGACGAAGACAGAATACCAATAAAAATACATGGAGAATAAATACAGGTTGGTATATGGTTTACAAATGTTGTTCAACCAAGTAAGCGTCTCATGGTACATAGTGTGAATTAACAATGTGAATGACAAGGAATACTTAGGTAGACTGCCATTAGAGGCAGAATTCTTTGACTTATTTAAGTTCATTTTAAATGACTTAATCTTCTGAAGCCATTTAGGAAAATTAGTTGCCTAAAGGCTTGTTAGTCCAAATGAAGAGCCTCAAGGATTCTAAAACCACCGAAAATATGATTGTTCAGGCAGTCCAAAGACTTAAAGGCGTTGTCTCACTACAATGATTCCTGCTGTTTTTTTGGTTTTATTTTGAAATTCAGGGCGTGTTTACTGCTTCCACTAGGCTGCGTAAAAAGGGCCA